>CANSZD010000807.1:0-222500 GCA_947648045.1 Beta corolliflora
TTATTTGTTGCTCTCACAAATTTAAAACAAATTAATGCAATAATTTAAATGTTGTCTGTTTATTCAGACCATAAAGTTGTTTAGAATTTTAGTCATTAATTTCAACTACCTTTTGACAATGGAAAACCCTAACCTAAAGTTAGTCTCAAAACGTGATAGTGTCTCTTGTAGATAAATAAATTAAGGAGGAAGCTTTCCTTAGGACAGCATTAGCATATTGTTTTCAGCGTGTCTGTCAGATGGTTAAGGGAAATTGAATTTTGATGTGACTATTTTGACGGTTGGTGGCCTGGCCAAGTCTCCAACCATTTGTTTTTTCCTACCTTTCCCAAATCCATTATAGAGAATGAACCATTTCTTTTCTTAAGGGGTTATAGAGATTGAACCTAACTTATGAATTTTCCACTATTTACGCCCCCGCTGTGATTATATGTATTTATTAATATATAATAATAATAATAATAATAATAATAATAAAATAATAATAATAACAATAATAACAATAATAACAATAATAATAATATTGGTTTTTTCTCGATTGCATAATTTCAAAATCTCTTTCTTTATATATTTTTATTCTTCAATGAATAACTAAGAATATTAATAGTCAAAGTTATATGTGGAAAAATGTAAAAGTCAAGTATTGTATAACGAGTGCCAGTGAGAACCAAGTCTATAATGAGAATAAGAACCAATTTCGCCCCTTCAAAGTAAAACAAAAAAGACATTAAAGTAAATTTTATTTATTGAAAAGTAAATAACCAAATATGCAGCTTATTATACTTGCTATTTTTAACTTTTAAGTGAAAAAACACATTAATGACCATAAAATCATCATTGACAACTAACATTTCAATCTATTTTATAAAAGTATCATTTTGGATAAGTTTTGAGTTAATTTAATATTAAAAGTAAAGCAAAAACCAGTAAAAGTAAATAAATTTGGTCTAAAAATAAATGAAGCTCGAAAGTAAAAGAAAGCTGGAATCCGGTTTGAAAACTTGCGTAATAATGAAAATATCATTAATGACACGGGAATTATATAGACCATCGTATGATTTTGATGATCTAAGGTCTATATTGGTTCTTAGTTCTCATTTTAAAGTGTGGTTCTCATCGGATCGATTATATATATATATATATATATATATATTATAAGTGAAGGGGAGGATTGAGGAAGATGGTGTCATAACTTAAAAGTACGATATACACTTAATGAATTTAAATTGCTTCTATATGTTAAATAATCTTTTCTTTTCTTCCTACTTGCCATACATATATATAGAAAAAGTTAACAATGGAATTGAATTTGAAATTTCAATTAAATATTAAATTAAGGAGAATAATTTTCTCTTCTTCCATGTGTGTGAAAAACTACGATTAAAAATAAAATGGACAATATACCTTGATTGATCACAATCGGGAAGAAAAAATAAAAACTTGAATTTCATATTAATAATTATACGGAAAATATTTTAAAAACCTAAATGTTGATTATTATTCGGTAATCTCTATTATATAAATCAAACTCTTCCACTTTATTAATATTCAACGATTGAACACGTACACAAATTCTTTCCACTTTATTTGAGCACAAGCTCTCTTACGCTTTTATATTTCATTCTCTCAATACTATATTTGAATAATGATGAACTAACGAAACATTGATTTAAGAAAACATATTTAAAAATAAATATAATTATAAATGTCTGTTTGAATCAAAAAAATTGTAACATTGATGAATAACCCAATTGAAAAAAACGTTAATATGACAGCGCACGCGTAGGCGTGCAAAAAATGCTAGTATATATATATATATAAATACACTTTTGAACCAAGATTTACTCATTGTATTATCTTACTTACCTAATTGCTTTTCACAATTTTGATTTACATTAACTATAGTACTCCCCCTATTTCAATAGTGATAACTAGCAAATTATGCACGTGATGCGTTTCTCGATTTTTTATTTTTTCAAAAATAAATTCTAGCCTTTTTTGGGAATAAACACGGGGTAAAAATTTGAATATTAGACTTTTTGTAGGGCTAAATTTCATAGGTTAATCCTTTATCACTTAACCCTTCCTTTATTAATTTTTTTTACTTATTCTTTCTTGTAGGTTCTTAAAATTAAACTTGATGAATGATAAAAGAATGTTATATAAGTTAATTTATTTAGGATTTCTTATGTTTATTAACATAATCTTTTGTGTTAAATAAATCATTTTTACTTTTTGCCTTTAACATTTAAGTTAATTTTTAATGCTATATTTGAGTTTGACTTTGTTTTTTTCCTTTTTTGGTAATAGTTGATTTACTAATGGGTAGTTAAGTAAATTTATAGGGGGACATCATAACTCTCCCTTTCCCTTATATAATAGAGATATATAAAATCAAGGTGAACTCTAAAAATATAGCCATATAGATTCTTCTTATATTTGTTTTAAAGTGAACTTTCAAATTATCCATTTATATAGTTTTTATTGTACATAATTAATAATATTATACTACAAATTTTATTTTAAAAATAGTTTTGGAATGTTGGATACTCAATTGTATCTCCATGATTTTAATATTATTAGAATAAAGTAACAAATCAGTTCATATTTAATACTATAAAAATCAACCAAATTATTGTACTAATGGTTCGCGAAATGCCAATAACTATAAAGACACTCATATAAGCATACAATAATTCTCTTAATTACCTAGTGCTTCAATGTCGTCTTTCCTGATAATACCAACCCACTTTGAATATTAATTTAATCCATATAATTGAAGTAAAATGTTACTCATACTTAATATTTTTTCCTAATTGGAGAAGTATGCACATTCATGATGAGAGATTAATCACAAAGTAGTAAACATTAGTGACTTCACCCTCACTTGTGTCTAGCATAACTTTTTGACTATGTAAACATTAATCTATTCTAGAAGCCCTCCTCCAAAAAGATTAACTTAGAAGTTAGAACGAAGAACATAATAAGGTCGTAAGCATAAAAATGCACCAAAATTATCTAAGATTGAACAGTAGTTTTACTACTCTTAAGAATGAAAACATCTTTATGTCATGTCATAATTTTTCTTAAAACCCATTAACATTCCAATAGGAATAAGTAATACTCCCCAAAAGAAAGCCTGGAAAGTAACAAGTAATCTCAATTGCCACAAAGAAAAAGAGGAAACAAATGAAACCCAATAAGTATGAACAGTTTAACCACAAAGGGAAATTAAAGGGAGACAACTTATTGTGGTGATTACAAATTGCACCTCCATCTCTCTTGCATCCAAACAAACTTCCCACTCCCCACCCCCAAAAGAAAAAAAGAGTACCCAAGAAAAATTAACTACGTCGGTCGTAGGTATGTATAACCAGTGAATTCAATGATCTTGTATAGTTGTATGTTATACTCCATACTTCATAGACGTCACATGTCATTTTAGTTTCGTCAAAAGTGTGTGTATCTTGACATCTTGTTATGTAGTATATATATTGTGCATGGAGCTAGGAAGAGGAGTAGGACTTGGCCAGGGCCCGAAAAATATTGACTCAACTCACAATATGATTTAGATGAAGGTAAAATATCCTATTTAAGTTGAAATTTTCAGCACATTTAATTAAGTGGATTGACCAGATTAAACCCTTAAGTTTAGTTCGAAGAGACAATATGAACTAAAAGATAACTTGCTTTGACCCGTTTAATTCACTTTTATAAAAATCCTAAAACATTATATATATATATAGGGGGCGGATCACATAGAGAATGCTTCTTTACGTGAGAAATGAGAATGAATCTCAACCACACGATTGAATTAGAGTTACAACACTTCTTCATTAGAGTATACCTCCAAAAAAAAAATTAGCCCAAAAAAATTTTTTTTTTTTTGATTTTTTTCCTAATATTCTTTTTTTTGGAGTTACATCACTTTTTCATTAGAGTTACATCACTTGTTCATTAAAGTTATAGCGCGTAAAATTCATTCTCATTTCTCATGTAAGTATGCATTCTCATATGAACTCACTTCTATATATATATATATATATATATATTATAAATTTGAAATTCGTAAAAAAAAACATTTATAATAATTATTTAATAATCTCTTAACATGCATTCTTTATTTAGTATAATTAGTTAATATGTTTTTATAATTATTTAATCTGAATAATAATAATGATGATACTTAAATGGATTATACAAGTAATTAACCCATTTAATATTAAAGTTGAGTTATGGTTAACTTTTCCAACGTAAACCATTAATTATATGAGTTAGATTTGGGTTGAGTGATTTTCAACCAATTATCATCAAACCAAACACGAACTCGATTTAAGTACACAATGCCTAATTTCTAGTTTGAGCGAGGTTTCAATTTTTGTAATAGTTACCCACTTAGCTGAGTAAAACCTAAAAGGAAAACCCCTAGCCGTTATTCCCTCCTCTCCTCTCTCTCTCTCTCTCCTCTTTTCACAAAAAAAACTCTCTAGAGGGGATGTCATGGATGTTTTCGTCAATGGTAAGCCCCTCTTTCTCTTCTTTTTGCAGTTTCTAGTTTATTATCTTCATTTTTTCGTTTTTTCGCGGTTTTCAATAAGTCTCATCTGTGTGATGGCTTTAGTCTCCTTTATGGGCTTTGTATCATCCCAGGTGGGTGTTTTAGTTTGGTTTCTTTGTGTGTTGGCGGGTTTTGGACTCTGACTTCAGTTGAAGGTTGATTTGTTAATACGATTTTGTGCGGGATTGAGGCGATCACTTTTCGTGTACAATCGGTTGAATTAACTCTAGTTTTACATTAAAACTAAATCAGATCGTTAGACCCCCTCGTAGAAGGTTGCATCAGGTAGCGATGTGAAATAGTGTAATTAGAAGGATTATTTCTGCTCAACGATCTTAGGTTTGCCATATTAGAATTACATTTATTTCAATTTGATATGTGTTTTTAAGTTTATGACTTCTATTGTAGTATGTAGATGTCGTATGACTTCATATTAATGAATGAATTTTCACTTCAAAAAAAAAATACGGACTCGATTCAACTTAACTTTTTATCAGCCTATAAAAAGACACTTTTTCTCTCTTGAAAATGTAAAAACACCTTATAGTATTGAAAATTTGCACTCTTAACACGTTGATTATTTTAATCATTAAAGGACTTGTTAATTGTCTTGAAACGACATATTATGTCTCAAATAGATAATCTATATAATACTATAAAGCAATAAGGATTTGCTTATGTGTCATGAGCAAATTGAATTGTTGATGTGTCAATCCTTTGTAAAATCTTTTACAATTTTTTGCCACGTGTATTTGCCTCTAAATATTTCTGCCATGCATTACTTTTTTTAGGCACATAATTGGAAAGCTATTTAAGAAATTGGTTGTGCAATGGAATGTAAATCAACTAAATTTTAGGAATTGATTGCTATAAATTAGGAATTGCTTATGCATCATAAAACTGCCAAAAAATCATATCCCCATAAATTTGGTATTTTAGGCAATAATTAAAAAAATCATATCCCCTAAATCCGGTATTTTAGGAACTGATTAAAAAAATCATATCCCCTAAATTCGGTATTTTAGGAACTAATTAAAAAATCATAACCCCTAAATACGAAGAAGCTGGTATTTTAGGCACTACTTAAGGTATTACAACTATATAAATGAACATGTTGTACTCTCTTCTTAAACCCAAAAAAACAAAACAAAAAAGTCTTAGCTGATTACAATATTAAACATAAAGTTTACCAAGGGACGTATTAATCATATAATAAGTCGTATTATAAGTTTTTTAAAATGTTCAAACTATAAGATCATTGACCACATACCCATACCATCAAAACTATAAGATCACCTTATTATTTCTCAACATCAATTCTCTTATTATTGAAGGTGACAATTTGGTGGTGGCATGGTTAACTCTCTTCGTCGGAGCCGGGAAAGTTCCATGGGAGATTAACTCGCGATTATGGATTCTCGGGAGGATTTGAAGCGTCTGCAAGAGTTCTCCATTGTCCATTGTTTTAGGGAGGCCAACCAAGCTGCGGATTTCATGGCGCATAGAGGTCATGAGGCGACCTCTCACCTTATTATTTCTTAATGTTTTGTTTTCTTCCATCATCCGCAAGGATGCTGTAAGCTGGTCTTATTTTCGGGGCCAGGCCTAGTGTTTTTCTCTTTATCAAAAATTTAAAAAAACTATAAGATCACCATCACTAAGGGCCTGTTCTCTTCGGCATAAAACAACTGAACTGAATTGAACCGAACGGAACCGCAGAATCGAACCGAATTGAACCGAATTGAGCGAATTGGGTCAGGCCCGGTGACCCAGATTAAATTATAACTAATAGTAATGATAATAATTTAGGAGACCGAACTAATTGCGAACTGAATTGAACCGGACTGAACTGAAAATAAGCTGGGGAGAACAGGCCCTAAGATCATGGGCCGTGATATTACGAAGACTACGGGCCATAAAACGGTGATTATTATTAGTGAGTTACAATGTGATCTTAGTGATGAATTTTGATGTTGACATTTGTAAGATGGGGCATAATTAAAAAAAAGGTTTATCTGCAATACAAAACACGATCCACAATAAAATCAATAATAACAGATATTAGCACCTCATGTATAGCACAAAAGAATAAACATCTTATGTACTAACACTTGCATAAAATTGTGTAAAAAAAAACACTTGCACAAAAGAATAAACATCTTATGTACTAACCCCTGATATTAAACTATCAACTGCATGAAAAACAGAATAGCCAATATACAAATTTCACTTTGATAAAAGAAACCAACTACATACAATAAAAAGGCTCCCCGAAACACAGAGATAAGGGAAGATAACAAAGTCTCAACAAAAATTAACTTTTACTTGGCTCATGAGGTTTGTAAAACTTAAAGGAGGGTAGCCTAATTGTAACAACAAGCATGGCGATGTCTTTAAGTTTAGTATAATAACAATGGGACTCCTTTCATTGTACAAAATACCACTTTGCAATATTTAAACTTCGCTAGGAATATGCTATCTTAATTGTATGGCATCTCTATGTAAGATTAAAGATTAAAATTACATACAGAACTTATGTGAAATTCACTGTCCATAATTTTAGTATAGTTGTATCTTTGTTGTATTTTTTTTTTTGTATATCTAACTAACTAATATCTATATTTTTTATATACTCTAGATAAGGAAAATCATGATCAGTTGTTCAAGTTGTCATCATTGGATGCACGTATTAAATCAACTCATATAATTTCTTTGGTGATATATCTAATGGTAAGTCATATATGTTGTTCAGTTTATTCACAACAACCAAATCACAACTAAAAAAAAATTAATATTACCATACACATGAAATTTGAGAGCTCCTAATTTCTAGGTGTTCATCTCAAAGAAAAGATAAAATATCATATACTCTATTTCCACATATAAATTGATTTTATTTATTCTAAAGATAAAATGTCATATACTCTATTTCCACATATAAATTGATTTTTATTTATTTTATATATTACCGTTCATTTGGAACAAGCATTATTGACCTGGGTCAGTGAGTTGATCACAAACTCACAATAAAAATGAACAAAAGGGTGAATCGTGCATGTAACAAATTAAATAATTGACAACACAGTTTCTTCTATATTTTACTTTCCAAAATAAATAAAAAAATTGATCAAATAGTATGAAACTTGCAAGCTTTAAATTCTAAGAGAGGTGCATAGAATCTTACTTCTACTTAGAAGGCGAATATAATCTTAGCAAAATCTAAGTTAGCTAATAAAGTTCCAAAATGTAACAAACCCTTGCTTAGAACTCTCAGTCTTCACTGACATATAAATTCTGTCTTTTTCCATCTCAATTTGAACATCTAGAAAGTGAATCATCATCTTCATATAAGAAACTCATGTAGACAACATTTGAATCTCACACATCCAACGTCAATGGACGATAGAAGACACAATCAAATTTATTTTTTCTCCATTTTCGAAAATATCAAGTGTGTTCGATGAATCTGAGGTCAAACTTGTTAGATAACTTTTTTCGAATACATCTGGTATTGCACGGGAACTTTTTTCTTTAATAACAAAAGATTCAATTGATCGAACGTAGCAATTTTTCGAATATATCTCCATTTTATTTAAATATGATATTGCGCAAATTCAGGGGAAGATTCAATTGAACATAATAATTTTTGGCAATGTTTAAATCTCCATTTTTGGTTTGCAATTTGCACGGGTTCAGTTGGTTATATCAAGAGTTACGAGCAAAAGGGTTTGAAATTTTAACTTGTGATAAAGATCACGGGATCTCCAGACAACAAGAGAGACAGGGTGAGCGGGACTGTGGAAAGTGGGGAGTGCGGAGTGGGAGAAGAAGTGGTTGCATGATTGAATCCCATATTATCGAATTGTGATTTTATCTGATCCTCAAAGTGAAGCAATGGGCAGAGCAAAGACTTTTTCAGTCAACTTTTTTTAGAAAAAAATATTTAGTCACGTGTTGCATCATAATATTAAGTATTAACTACATCAGTCATTGAACGCACGGGTTATAAGCCAGTTTTAAAATATTCCTAATTAACGATATGATTAAAAAAAATTTAAATCACAAGCAAATATTCACACCATGATTTTAGAAGAAACATCCTAAAATCATAAAATTTATAAACAAAAAAAAATTCCGTGCATTTTGCACTGGTCAAAAACCTAGTTTGTGTATAGATCAATTATTACGAACATGATATAACTTAAAAAGCTTATTAATCAGCTGCTCTGTTAGTTTCGCGATAGATGTATATTTACTAAACGTACTAAAATTCTGAAGAGCTCGATCGGATTCCCTTATTATACTAGAATACATACTGTTAAGGACACACATAGGGCCTAAATCATTGGGGATGGACCACCCGGTATCTTGTGGTCTATGAAGCAGCATAAATTAATCTCTGTCCCTTTGGACCACCAACAAAATTTGTTTAAGCAATTAGCTTGCTTTATACACTGTATACTATATAATATATAGTAGTATATATATATATATATCACCCATAGTTGAAACTTCAAACACAAATTTAATAAGCCTATAGGCTTTATACTCGTCTTGTGGAAGATACTACAAGAATATCATATCATGAAGGCTGCATTGAAGTATTTGGCAGGAATTGCAGGGCCTAGTGGATATGGCTCTAATTCAACTGCTGATCAAGTTACTGAATTTTGTTTTTGTCCTCCTCATCTTCTCACTGCCATTATCACTGGTAATTATATTAATCTCATTATTATTTCTTAAATCATGTCTTTTCTCTTAATTTTCCCTCTTGCCCACATCTTTCTTTCTTTCCTTCCTTCACTTTGAATCTTATACAATATGTCATTTTTTGTCTAAAATGCTAAATATGCAACTTTAATTGTTTGATTAAAATTTAAGAATGAAATAATATGTATATAGTATGTCTAACATATAATGAGATTAAAATTTCAAACTTTATTACACTACGTTGACATACATATAGATAATATCATATATAACATACCATGCAGATTTCATCCATTATATTAAAATTTCATTAGGTTCTAATCATTCTTTATTTAATATTGGTTCTTTGATTCTTTAGGTTGTGTAGTAGGAGGATTATAATTTTGAATAGAAAATTTTCATTGGATCAGACCATATCACAGCTTTTATGGAAACTTCTGACTAGAATTAACAATTCATATCCACTTTTGACAAAAGAATTATATATATAAATCTTAGCTTTTTTCATGCGTGGGTATTTTTATATTTTGATCATTCTTAAACATGGACAAGTACTACGTATATTCTATTAGTCAATTCCATGCAACTAACATAATTTTGTTTAAATAAGGCTAATTAAACTTAATTAAGTAATTAATTATGATTTAATTTTTTAATTAATCAGGCGCGACGTCGGGTATTGGGGCTGAAACAGCAAGAGTTTTGGCAAGAAAAGGAGTTAGAATTATTATTGCAGCAAGAAATTTGAAGAAGGCAGCTGAAGTAAAGGAGGTAATCTTAAAGGAGACACCACAAGCTAAGATCATAATTTTGGAGATTGATCTTAGTTCCATGGCGTCTGTTAGCAGATTCTGTTCAGAATTTGTTTCACTTGATTTACCTCTTAACATTCTAATGTAAGTTACTTTTTTTTTTATAGGATTTGAAATTTATAAAATAATTAGTAAAAGTGTAAAATTTAATGTATGGGATAAAATTTTCAAATCTTACAGAAACAATGCTGGGGTATTTTCTCAAAAGCTTGAGTTTTCTGAAGACAAGATTGAGCTCACATTGGCAACAAATTACTTAGGTAAGATTTTTTCTTTTTCACTTTTATTGATAGAACAAATCTTTTGTGATCTATTTTGATTATGAAGGGGGTGTCCCATCTCCACCCTAGAAAACCTAGCAACTTTTGTTCATGAAAAGATTACTTGCTTTTCTTTTTACTTTTTACCTTAAGAAAAATTGCCCACATTTTAAGCTTATTAATATAAAATGAAATGACCCTGTAAAAAAAATGTGCATGAAATGAAACAACACTTCTTGATTAGAGAAATAAATTTCATTACAAATTGTTTGAATCTTCAATGTAATTCCGGAACTTCATTCGGGGTCATAAAAATTTAATATAAGTTTGAAATGAATTGAAACTCAAATTTTACTGCCTACTTAAAATTTGGTATCATTAAGTTTCAATATTTTATTGCAAGATTTTTTGAAGTCATGTGAAGGTTAAAAACTCAAAATCGGTCATACTCGTGTTTTTATGAAAAATGACAACAAATCTTTTGGCAGAAAGTAGTTTAGTTGATAAACTTTTAGTTGTGATACGGTCTTTAAAATCTAGGGTCAAAACTCATCTACAATCTACTCTTCGTCACTACCTTTGTGACTGTAAATCAACCCAAAGATTAGATGTCTTTGAAGTGACACAAGCAAACTGGTGAAACCTATAATTAGGCAATTAGCTCATTTTGGACCAAGGAAAGAACTAGAAAAATGAAGTCACAAGTAGCCAGTAGGGGATGTATTCAATAAAAAAGAAGTATAACCCCCTTTGCTCCAAAATAATTGGTGATGTTTGGCTTTTGTGGATGAACTTATTTTTAATCAAATATCTTATTTTTACAAATACCCTTAAATTTTATTAGTATGATAATAGACAAGATAAACGGACAAATTAACAAAATAATTTAAACATCTATATTTCTATTTACGCATCTATCATCATCTTAAAATTGTGTACCAAAATAAAGGTTCAAGTGCAAATATTTTGAAACATAGCAAGTACAATTTACATTAACTAATGCAAGTCTTGATATAAATATGAATACACTTAACAAGAATTTGAGCCAACATAATCAAAAGTAGCCTTTTATTTTGACAAGGTGATAGTAGGATTAATTAAGTAATATAATCTTGCATAATAATGCAAAGTGACGAAAGATTAATCATCTCCACCTTGTTTTGTTGGCAGGACATTTTTTACTAACAGAACTACTGTTAGAAAAGATGGTGGAGACAGCATCACAAACAGGGATTGAAGGAAGAATAATAAATGTCTCCTCTTTAACTCACAGCTGGGTGAAGAAAGAAAGCTTCACCCTTTGTAAAATGCTCAATCCAAAGAAGTAAATATACCACTTATTCAAATTTTTTGTTTTTTATTTTTGTTTTATGCCACCTTTTATTTACTATTTCTCTTTTGATATTTTTTTATATACTGTTTTATTGTTCAAACTTTATTCTTTTGATTATTGTTTTTACTGAATTGTGTTCTTTTGGTTCAAAAATTGTAGCTATAATGGCACACGTGCATATGCGCAATCGAAACTGGCTAACATTATGCATGCCAGGGAAATGGCAAGGCAACTAAAGGTAGCAACTACGTATTATTTTTCTTTTTTTCATTAAAAAAAACAATTTGGTTTACAAAAGTATATTTTATTTTTATTAATATAATTAAGTTAGATTATACAACCAGAACGTCACCAAGATATATGCATAACTTTTTAGTTGTAATTTGTGAAAAAAGTAATCAGTTAGCGAGGAGAATATAGTATAGTACTATAGTATAGTATCGCGAATTCATAGAATTACAATCTAAATAGGTAAAAGTGCTCAATTTAAATGAGTTTTTATAAATGGGAAATTCATATGAAAATTAGTGAAATTAATTAGATTGGCTCATGATGATATGTAGAGAAGCATGTGACTGATGACTTTGTTAGTTGAGACATCACATTAACCTAATTGACTTAATAAATACCCTCATTAATATGAGTTTTCCAAATCAATAAGAAGCAAAAAAAGAGAAGTTAAAAGAAAAAAAGTGAGCACAAAAAAAAAGAGAAGCTATGATTATAAGAGCACTAGGGGTTTGCTCTTTTGTAAATGTAAACATCTTACACATTGTCACATTGACCTTTTTTCTTCTTTTTTGTGTTTGTTTTTGTCTTGAAAATGCAGGAAAGAAATGCAAGGGTAACAATCAACGCAGTACATCCAGGGATAGTGAAGACAGGAATTATAAGGGCTCACAAAGGCTTTATCACAGGCATGCATGCTTTAGCTTAGCTTGTTGTCACTCACTCACTTTTAATATTATATTTCATAATATATAATGAATTAATCACTTTTCTTCACATTACTTATCTTTTCCATAAATCAATTAGTATTTTATAAATGGGAAATGTAATCATCATGGATTACTTTCTTGCAGATTCCTTGTATTTTCTAGCAGCCAAGTTGCTTAAGTCCACATCACAGGTTTGTCTCATTTATCCTAACTTTTTTGCTTAATAAAATAATGTATGGCATGGTTTAACTTACATAATTTTGGATGGGGTTTCACTAAAATCAATCCTCCAAAACAATTTTTTTCTCTCCCATCTTGTAGTTAGAAATCTAAACTTGGATGAATCATTTTTATTTAGCAAATCTAAACAAAAATTTATGAACTAATCTTCACGAAATTGACAAAAATGTACAGTCTTAAGTATAACCTCTATTCTTTATAAGATGTAAGCCGTATGTAGCCACTAATAATATAACCTCCAAAAGTTGGGACTAAATCGAGTTAATCAATATGTTTGTGGACTGTTTAAAGAAGATGATGAGTCAAATTTTCAATTATGCAAAAACATTCTTACAGATTAAAAGAAAATCAAAATTCTTACATGTTCAAACACAAAATCGAGTAATCAACATTTCCCTTTCATTCATTCTTGATTCCTCATGCACGAGAAAGTCTCAAAGTTGCTTACTTTAGCCTTTTGCCTGCACACACTGACATATTCAAACATGTAGACTTATCAGATTTCATGACTCCATTACAATTTTGGAAGTTTTCTAAAAATGTTTGCATGCTAAAAAAAATCAGCTTATGATATGACTTATCATCAATTATTAGAAGCATATATTTCAGAAAATATGTCATAAAAATTGTTTCTTTTTTATGACTTGTTAATGTTGTAGGGTGCAGCAACAACATGTTATGTAGCTCTGAGCCCAAAAACAGAAGGTGTAAGTGGGAAATATTTTGCAGATTGTAATCAGAGTTTTTGTTCTGCTTTAGCAACTGATGAATCTCAAGCACGACGACTTTGGAAGCGGACTCGTACTCTAATTTCCAGGCGATTAAATCACCCAGCACTTTCATAATTCACTATAATTAAATTAATTAGCATGTGAAGTATAGATGTAAATTTTTTATTTGTTAATTTGAAAATTTAAAACATAAAAATGATCAGTCTGTATACCCCCTAGACATTTGGAAATATGTGTATGTATGTTATACCACATGGATCAATAATAAAACATTATTGATGTTAATGTATATATGGTACATAAAAGTTTATCAGTGTTAATAATTGTTGATGTTAATTATATCAAGAAAAACATTGTTAGGAGTTATATTTATTTGAGATCAAAAGTCGTCTATATGACCCTCTATCATAGCTTTTTGTATACCACTAATGATCATAATACTCGTATTTAATCTAAAAGCCAAAATACTTGAACAAAAAGTCATACACCATTGAGAAATTGGTGAGATGATAAATTGAGGTGAAACCCTAATCAAACGACTCAAAATCAAACTTCATCTCTACTTTGATTCCAAAATCAAACTCCATCTCTACTTTGATTCCAAAAGAAAACACGTATTGGAAATTCAATTCAGAACCCTCTTTTAATTATCATTGTCCATTATGCTTTTAATTATCGATGTCAATTTTGCTAATTGTAGTAAGAGTCGATTAGCTAACTGATAAAATATAAATTTGGAACAAAAGTGCGTTTTGATTAGGATCCATATGCATCATCTACCTAGCACTCTTGACATCTCTTAGTCATGATTAGGATCCATATGCATGATCCAGGGGACTTAATGATGGAGGTGAGGTTATGGGAGGCCGCTTATAAGCTGGTTGATGTACCCGAAATTGTTTGGCTGATGGGCCTAAGGTCACAATCCCCCGAAAAAGAAAGTGTACATGTGGTTGTTTTTGTGGTTGGCTCTATACATGAGATAGGTGGTCCGACGCAAGCCCCATGTGTAGCAACCCAAAAAAGAATACAAAAACTATAGTCGATAATACCAATTGATTGTAAGAGAGATAAAAAAGGATTAATCAGTGACATAATTAACATCAAGATAGAGTTCTGCATATTAATTACCTTGGTTAAAGCATATAATGCCATCTCCAAAGTTAAAACATATAGCATACTGTTACTTTACCTTAGCTAGAGCATATAATGCCATCAAGATAGAGTTCTGCATATTAATCATCTTAGCTACGCCTCTGACTTTAGTTGTCTTAACATCTGACAACACTAATGACTCATAATGAGTCATAACAGATGTTACTAATCTGAGACAGGGTTAAGAACAGTTCCCACAAAGAAGGTGACTCCTGATATCTCTTCTCGGATCATAAACATGAAGGGATGATCAGCTACAAAGTGAATCACGTCCAAGCGCGGTCCTCCTCCACCTGCCAAACATAATGTCACTGATGCGGCTAAAGTCCCTTCCTCGTTAACTTCAATGACTGACTTCTGGCAGAATTCAGACACAGCTAGCAGCTCAGACGAAGCTTTGTCCACAATTTTATTAAGCTCACCAACACGCCTGAACATTCGATCCACACCAAGCTGCTTTAATGTATTCGAAGCTGAAAATGTATGGGAGAATTTGAACTTAGGGATCCAGAACTCCTGTAGAATAACTTTGTATAGCTCAAATTTCTGATCCAAGAAGCTTGGATCATTACCAAATTTCTGCATAAGACTCACTAGACCATTATAAGCATTTGGGAGAAAGATATACATAGCAAACTTTCTATCATCATTGTCCTGACCCCTTTGGTAAGGAAGTCTCACAAGTTTGAAGTCCTCAAATGAAGCTCCTGTAAACTGACGCGGCCTATAGAGAGTCATGAACGGAGCCTTGATGGCTTTTCCATTACAACAACAACTAAGCCTTATTCCCAAAGTGATTTGGGGTCGGCTAACATGAATCGTCAACTGAAACCGTCACCAAAGGAGATGGCATCGCCAAGAGTGATAAAAGGTTTTTTTTTTTTTTTTTTAAAGCAAGGTTTACACCAACAAGTTTTAAAAGAGGTTTTCAACAAAAGGTTTTAATACCAACACAATTGAGAAAAACAAATAAATGCGAAATCACACCCCTTCCTCCACACATGCCCTCTCCACTCACTTCTATCCAACGTCACGCTCTCCTCAATCCCAAGTAACCTCATATCACTTTCAATTACCTTCATCCAAGTCATCTTAGGTCTTCCCCTACCCCTTACAACTTGGTTACTCCTCCACTCTTCAATTCTTCTCACCGGTGCATCACCTGATCTCCTTTTCACATGACCAAACCATCTTAACCGATTCTCCCTCATCTTTTCTTCAATGGATGCAACTCCAACTTTTTCCCGGATCACTTCATTTCTTAATCGGTCTTTCCTTGTGTGGCCACACATCCACCGCAACATACGCATCTCCGCCACGTTCATCTTATGGACGTGGCATTGTTTCACCGCCCAACATTCGGTGCCATATAACAAAAGCCGGCCTAATTGCCGTACGGTAGAACTTTCCCTTCAAGCTTTGGGGAATACCGGAATCACAAAGGAATCCGGTGGCGCTTTTCCACTTTAACCAACCCGCGTTAATTCTATGAGCCACGTCTCCATCCAGTTCTCCATCCTTTTGGAGAATGGATCCTAGGTAACGGAAGACGTTCGATCCTTGAACCACTTTGCTATCCAAAGTGACCGCCCTCGCCTCGCCGCTTGTAACCCCACTCGAACTTGCACTCCATATACTCCGTCTTACTTCGCTCAATCTAAAACCCCGGGCTTCTAATGTATGTCTCCACAATTCCAACTTTCTCTCAATACCTTCCTTTGTTTCATCAATCAACACAATATCATCCGCAAACATCATACACCATGGTATATCATCTTGAATTGACCTCGTTAGTTCGTCCATGACTAGGGCAAAGAGAAAGGGACTAAGTGCGGAACCTTGATGCACTCCGATCGTAATAGGAAACTCTTCCGTCCTCCCCATAGTAGTCCGCACACTCGTAGTTGCCCCCTCATACATATCCTTGATGATATCTATATATTTTTGTGGAACACCTTTCCTTGCCAACGCCCACCAAAGTATTTCTCTTGGTACTCTATCATATGCCTTCTCCAAATCAATGAAAACCATATGTAGATCCTTCTTCCTATCACGGTAATGTTCCATTGTTTGTCTTAAGAGGTGGATGGCCTCTATAGTCGATCTTCCGGGCATAAATCCAAATTGGTTCTCCGATATCTTCACATGTTTCCTAAGTCTTTGCTCAATCACCCTTTCCCGAGTTTCATCGTATGACTCATTAGTTTGATTCCTCGGTAGTTGGTACAATCTTGTACATCGCCTTTGTTCTTATACAAAGGAATCAAAGTACTCTTCCTCCATTCTAATGGCATTTTGTTGTGTCTCCAAATCATGTTGAAGAATGTTGTCAGCCATTCGATTCCTCTCCCCCCTAAACACCTCCAAACTTCGATAGGTATGCCATCGCCCGTAGCTTTCTTGATCCCATCTTTTTTAATGCTGCAACGACTTCTCCCTTTTGAATCCTCCTCATAAACTCTCGATTTAACATACTTGGCGGAATGTGTACATCCCCGATGTCTTGTGCTTTATCACTTGGTTGAACAAGGTATCAAAGTACGACCTCCACCTATCCTTTATCTCTTCATCCTCCACAAGCACTCTTTGGTCCACACCCTTGACACATTTTACCTTTCTTATGTCTCTTGTCTTCTTGTCCCTCATACGCGCAATTCTATAAATGTCTTTTTCACCTTCGTCGTATCCAATCTTGCATAAAGCTCTTTGTTTACCCGTGCTTTAGCTTCCCGTCTTGCCTTCTTGGCTTCTTTTCTCGCCTCTTTGTACTTCTCATAGTTCACATCGTTGCTATCTTTTCCCAAAAGTTTATAACTTTCTCGTTTGTTTTTTATCGCTTGTCTCACCTCCTCGTTCCACCAAGATGTGTCCTTACTTGATGGTACAGTTCCTTTAGATTCTCCAAGGGCCTCTTTCGCCACTTCCTTTATACCAAGTTCTATCTTTGTCCAAATCGAATCTACATCCATTTCCGTGTTACAAGCCCAAATATCTTTATTAGCCATCTTAGCTAAGAAGTTCTCTTTGTGCTCCCCTTGGAGCTTCCACCACTTGATTCGCGGCTCCACATTGGGTTTTCGCTTTCTTAAAGACTCCCCTACCCCGGAAATCAAGCACGACTAGTCTATGTTGGGTGGTCGTGCTCTCACCCGTATCACCTTGCAGTTTGTATAACTCTTCCGCCAACCATTCCTTACTAAAAAGAGGTCAGTCGACTCGCGTTACTTCCACTCCTATACGTCACAAGGTGAGATTCTCTTTTCTCAAACCAAGTGTTCATAATACTAAGACCATAGGCTAATGCGAAATCCAAGATATCACTTCCAGCTTCATTTCTCTCCCCATACCCAAAACCTCCATGAATGCTCTCAAAGCCAACTCGACTAGTGCCCACATGTCCGTTAAGATCCCCACCAATGATCAATTTTTCATTAATAGGCACTCGTTGCACAACCTCCTCCAAATCCTCCCAAAATTGTTGTTTAATAAATGCTTCCAATCCTACTTGCGGCGCATATGCGCTTATGATAGTCACCGCATTACTCCCTAATACTAGCCTCGATACTCATAATGCGGTCACTCTTCCTCGAAACTTCCACCACATCATCAATATATTCCTTATCAATAATGATGCCTACTCCATTCCTACACTTATCCTTTCCGGAGTACCAAAGCTTATAACCCCACGGGGCTAGTTCTCTTGCTTTTCCACCAACCCACTTAGTCTCTTGAAGGCACATTATGTGAATCTTTCGCCTCCTCATAACCTCCACCACCTCCGCCGATCTTCCCGTCAAAGAGCCAATGTTCCATGTTCCAAAGCGCAACCTACTACCCCTACCACTACCACTACCCCGGACTAACTTCTTTACCCGCACCCGTCCCCGATGCGGGAACCCTTGCATATTTGACACCACCCCGGGCGCCGGGATGGCGCGTCGCTTCGGGCGACGACCTAGCAACCCTTGCATACTTATCACTACACCCGGTCTATGAAGTGCAGCGCGTCGCGAGTAGGGGACGCCCCCACGTTTTTCATTTGTCGATTCATGTCATGATATGGGACTATGTTTTATCTTGGCCGCCCCAAACCTACCGCAACTCTCCTCCTTTATCCGGGCTTGAGACCGGCAGTGAATGTCACACAGACACTCACAGGCGGAGTTCTTGATGGCTTTTCCATTAAGAAGGTAAAATTCCTTCTCCATGCAGCATGTAAAGGGATATTGCCAAGCTGCTTTGAAGTAGAGTGCATTTGCAAGGATAAGCATTGAGTCCTGTTGGAGAATTTCCGGTGATAAAACTCCATCTATCGCCCTTCGTTGCCCTACTAGCCCACAAGTTGATTTCTCGGCATACTTCTTCCCGCAAAACATATGTGAGCTTTATGATCACAGCACCATTAGCACTTCAATTTTTTTTCCTAATATGGTAAGGACTAAGGACTAAGGACTAAGGAGAAGGCCCATATTGGATCAAAATCTCTCTCATGTAAATCCAAGATCTGACCTTAGATGAGAGTGAAATATGTGCAATCAAAGGGTTCATACGTCCTACTAAACTAGCGAAGAGACTTTTGCTTCCATAGCATTCAAATTACCAAAGAAGAAAAGGAAAAATAGTGTATGACCAAGCCTAAACGATCGGCACAAAGAAGCCATCTCAATTCCACATAGGTTTCTACGGAAAAAGCAAACACTCGGAAAATTCTCTTTATTAATTTCACCGAGACAAGATGAGCAGAGCATACTTTCTGAGCCTTTTCATTCAGCTTAATAACGAACCATAAGAACCTCCAAAAAAATTCAACCAAACCAAAGCATTGACAATGACATAGTAAAATTACAAAAGTTCATGGGTTCTTATGCTTCAGAGAATAGGAGTGGGAGGCAATATAAACCACATGATATGTGAATAGGTGAATCCGTCCACACATGTAACTATGTAAGAACTTGATCATAGATTAAGTGTTACATCTTGACTAAGTATAGAGTATCTCAGACACTTAAATTACTGTATATATAGCACCCGGTAATTTCATATGCTGTCATGTGCAATTAAATCGGACTATCGTCTATCGGTCCTCATTGGTTGGGTGATTTCAAATGATTAAAAGCAGTACCACATACCCATATCAAAAGCTTAAACAGGCACAAGAATTACATTTACCTTGCTGAAAATCAACAGCTTTAGCTTCAGCCCTATACGTGTTTTCAACAAGCTCTTTAAAGGAAGGCTGAAGAGAGAAATGTAGATCAACCCATGCTCCATTCACAAATGAAACCACTGGCCCGTCTGATGGTTTTCCATCACTTCCTGGAGAAACAATGTCCATGACCTCAGTTGCCTTCTTATTGATTCCTTTGAGAGTTTTGGAACCAAGAAACTTGAGTATTTGTTTCCGTGTTTCGCCAGAAGATCCAACAGCCACAATGCTCAACAAGATCTCAATGCTTATTGGAGAGCATATAAAGTTTTTGTTGCATTGAACACTGTCATTAGCTTCCTTCAGTGCTACCTTCAGAAGCAATTGGATCTTTAATCATTAATGCTTCAAGTACAATGCATTAGCTATGTAGTATATGAAATTTAGTTTGTGCAATGCAACTCTCCCTTTATCATCTCATAGTATGCGACCAATCCCCTGTATAATCATCCTATCTAAAATGGGGACCTGAATTAAAGTACACAAGCCATACCCTTACTACGTTTGTGACTAGCAGTTAGGTACCTAACATATCAGGAAAACAAAGATTTTCCATTGCAATTATAACACCCTTACTATGCTTATGATTTGTGAAACTCTTTCAGACCTACAAAAGAGTAAAAACTTGCTACTTTATTGATTGTAATTATAAGAATGCTTGGTTTATCAAAGACCCAAAGAGGTTTGCAATAATCCTAACTAACTTTGATTGCTTTCTTTCAATATATCAACCTAGCTTCTGCCAGTTTTGGAAGGGGAAAAACAATAACAACCCAACATAAACTTTGTTAGATTGGATGTGTAAAGGGTTTACATGCACTAGCTTTACTACACCAGAGAAGTTCACCCTACATATATATAACCAAATATAAAGAATTGTTTTGAAGCGTATTCCCATTCTCAAAACGTTTTCATTCCTGAAACTCCAACCATTGATGTACTATTGGTTCTCGTAAATGGTTGGAGCCTGAGGAGTTCACGCAACATAAGAAAAATGTAGTATTATAGAAATAACCATGTACATTCGAAATTCATAAGTGATTTTTTTTCATGAGACAATTTGTTTAATTATACCAGATGAGTTTTAAAAAAAAATTCTACTACTGAAATAGATCCTTCGTACAATGCTAGTATGGTACGTGGCTCTCCAACTAATTCTCCACTCTCTCGTCATCTATTCTCTCTTTTCAAGCTTACTCTCAAAAACTATATCTAAAAACACTCAACAACAATAAAACTCTTTAAAGAGCTCTCCATTCAACTTTTCACTATTTGGTGATCACCATGTCAATTAATGAACCTCATTTCATATTATGATCAAAATCCATTACATGGTGGTAATGGTTACCATCTATTTCTTTTTCTTGGCTTGAACCAAACATTCAATAAAGGTAATCACTTCTGTTACTATTCCCCTCCTCTTTTGTGTCCATCCCTTTCTATTTCATACCTTTAATCAAACAACCCCTAAGTATACATCCTACTCACATGAATTTTGCTTAACTTCTATGAACTAAACTAATTTAAAATTTAACTTATAAGAACTAATCTCAACTTACTAGAACTTAATTCTATATTTTGGAAATAACGTAAACTAATATTTCGCAATGCCTACTTTTAAGGCGAGATAAACGCACCCTCGAACTTTCGGGTCGGGTTTGGGTCGGGTCGGGTTATTTCGGGTATCTGTTCTTTTACGGCTCATTATTTTCGGGTGAAAACGGGTTTCGGGTCGGGTATTTCGGGTCGAATCAACGGGTATGAGTCTATTTTGCCGGCTATAGACATATATATCACAAGTACTTTACGTTAATGTTTGTTTACACTCTTTCTCTCTTCTATTATTACACGAGTTTACTTTTTCTTTCTACCTATCTCTCTTTTTTATGTTTTTTGTACCTAAAAAATTGTTAGGGTTATACTTTCTATTTTTTTACTTACTACATTTTCCTTTAATGTGTGTCTCAATTTACTTGCCACATTTCTTTATTTCGTAACCATGACCCACCAAAAAATAGTAATATTTTCCTTTATTTTTGTCCCTTCCTATTCATCACTTCCATATATTTGTCAGAGAGCTAATCAAAGTTAGCCCAGCCCGAACAATGTCCGGGCTTGGGCAGATTTTTTGGGGCTCGGTTTGCGGGCTCGGCTCGATTTTTTTGCTTTAGACGGGTTTTTGGCAGCCTAAAAATGAATAATCAGTTCAAAATTTTGCCCGAAAAAGCGGGCTTCGGGAACAAAAAGTTGGTCCGAAATTTGGCTAGGCCCGACAAGTGGACAATTTTTTTGGGACATCCCAGCCCACCATTTGATCACACCTCTAATTTGTCATTTTTTTCCATAAAGTTATGTTCCTCACGGTAATTTCTATCATTTTCTAAATACTTGTGCCTATAAAAACGTAGCAAGTAATTAGAGAGGAAGGGACTAACATACTAACTTATAAGAAAATTGTTATTGCATTCTGAAAGAGACAAAACCATAGAAGTAATCTTAAAAAGTTAATACAACCTAGCAGAAAGATTAATTTTTCTCCAGGCCCAGAAAGTTTACCTCCATTGGGACACTTCAATAATCCTTGGGATCCAGTAAACTGCACTAAGAGTTAAAAAAAAAGAGTTAAACCTAAGATTACACCCATTAAAATCAATTGAAATCAACACCCAACGTAAGAAAATATGTACTGATATTGATAAAGGAAATCTACACAGCATAACATAACATACATATGAGTGCTTATTGGAAAAAAAAAAAAAAAAAGAGCAACATAACATACTTACATACATCATGAGTTACAGAACAAAAAATGGTAAAGAAAGTTTGAAACAAATATAAAGCACAACACTTTAATTTCTGTAAATACTTCAATTATGAATTATCTAAACAAAAGAAGGCAAGAGATCATTATAGAAAGAAAAACACTAAGAAAAACTAGAAGTGATGCTTGGAAGTTGGAAGGAGAATACCTAAGAAACGCTTTTATGGAAAGTTAAGAAGTTTTTTTTTTCCTACTCTGCTTCTGCAATTTGGAAAGCTGAGAAGTTAAAAAGGACGGCAGTCGAGTAAAAAAAAGCTGACGTTGCGTATGAGCTTGTCCAAAAAAAAATACTTTCTCCCTTCCGAATTAAATGCACAAATCCAGTTTTTCACTATTTACACTTTTCACTCTGACTAAAATTTGCAGTCCGTCAATGGTGCGCACAAGTATAGGTAGAGGATGGTGCGCACCATCCAAAACGCAGCAACAAACACATAAAACGCGGGTTCATTAAACCAAAAACGCACGGAAAGAACATCTGTTCATCTCCAATGAACATCGAAAAACATAAAATCCATTTTTTGAATTCATTTCTTTTATTTTCCCACACAAATTTTCAGAGACTTTCTCTCTCTTCTCCCCAAATCCTCCAACATCTCTCTAACTTCTCTCTAACCTCTCTCATCAAACTCTTCAAATTCTTCATATTTTTGCACAATTTTCGTACATAAAGATGAACACAACAAGTTGCAAAGCGAAATTGACAACATAAGGTATTAGATCTATGCATTTGATAGGAAAATAGAATATATTTTTACATTTTGCACTTTCATTTCTTATTTTTTCCCTCTTTTCTAGTGAAAATCTTGATAGTGGTTTGTGAAAAATTAAAAACAACATTGCAATTGATATCCGAATGAACAAAGGAGAGAGCCCAATGAACAAAGGAGATGAACGAGTTCGACATCTAGAAAAAAACCAGGTAATGTTCATTGTACTGTAAATATATGTTCGGTGTATTATTACAATGTATTCATTGAATTCGTGTTGGTCATATGTTTATTATATTTAGCCATATGTTTATTATGTGTTTGTTCAGATGTTAGATACAGTTGTTTGTATGTTCATTGTGTGTTTGACACATATTAATTGCATTAATAACAAGAATTATGGCATATGTTCATTGTCCTATTAGCATATGTTCACTGAAACACATGTTGGTCTGATGTTTATTGCATTTCAGTCATATGTTCATTGTGTGTTTGTTGTATGATTATGTGATGTTTATTGTACTATTTACAAATACAAGGTGCACATTTTTAGGTTGATGTTCATTGTATTACTAGCATGTTTATTTTAGTCACATCTCGTTATATTTGGTCATATATTTATTGTGTGTAGGAGCATGTTCATTGTATTATTAGAATGTGTTAATTGTATGTTTGAAAGCTTATGTTCATTGTATTATAAACTTCAATAATTTTGTTTGGCAATTTTAAATTTTTAAAATTCGAAAACATACTGAATTTTGAAATTAGTCGGAAATGTTCAATCCATAATTGCAATTGTTCATTCAACAGAAAGAATGTGTTTATTACACTAAATTTTTTAGGGATATTATCTCAGATAACCCTGACATATAGGCCTTTTTCCCAAATAACCCTGACATATTTTTTTTTTCCCAGATGACCCTAAACTTGTTTTTTGTCATTAAACCTAACGGAATTGTTAACGGTGTTAACTTTTTTTTAATTAAACCCAGATTTCTCTTGTTCTTCATCTTCTTCCCTCTCTTGTTCTTCATCTCCACACTACCATCACCAAAAACTGTAGAAAATTCGAACCCTAAACATCCAATTCGAACACAAAATCTAGGCATATTCGAGCAGATTTGAAGCCCCAAAATTAAAGAATCAGTATGGCAGCACCTCATGCAATTAAAAAACAAAAAAAATTAAAAAACCAAATTTAATCAAGTCAAAATTTGTGAATGAATTAGCCGAATTTGTGCCAAGTTATATATTGCATAGGAATTGGGAACAGTTGTGATCATCAATGCATCATGAAGTACCTAAAAGTCTAAAACAAAGAAAACCAAATTGATGACAGCACCTCACACAATTAACAACAATTAAAAAAACAAAAAAAAAAGTAATAATGTTTGAGATGGCAGGAGAAGCAGTACCAGGCCATTGATGGCTGCCAAACAAAAACAAAAACAAAAATCAAACCCAAAAACCTCACGCAGCCCCTCACGCAAGTGAAGAAAGAAAACCCAAAAACCCAAGCACCTCACGCAAGGGAAGAAAGAAAACCCAAAAACCTCACGCATCACCTCACGCAAGGAAAGAAAGAAAACCCAAAAACTCAAAAACTCAAAAACCCAAAACCGGCGAGATGTTGGTGTTGTCGTTGTCATCGCGGGATGTTGGTGGCGGCAGCACCTCACGCAGAGGAGAGAGAAAATAGGTTCGCTTGGGTCGAGTAGCGGCTGCAACGACGCATGACAGTTAATGGAGGAGAGAGAGGAGGAGAAAGAATGTGAGGAGAGAGAATGGAGGTCGAAGATGATGTTGTTGGTGTTGCTGTTGTGGTTAATCGTGGTTGCAACCACAAAATTGAAATTGAATTGATTGATCTAGAAGAGATGAAGAACAAGAGAGAGAAAAGATGAAGAACAAGAGAGAGAAAGAGATGAATTTAGCAAAAGTCAAACCAAGTTAGGGTTTAGTTAACGGCGTGACAAATTCCGTCCAGTTTAATGACAAAAATCAAGTTCAGGGTTATCGGAGACAGGCCTGCCAAAGTCAAGGTTATATTGGAAAAAGGCCTATAAGTCAGGGTTATCTGAGATAATATCCCAATTTTTTATAAATGTTCATTCCAAAATTTCAAATGTTCAATCAAAAATAGTGTGTGTTCATTATCCAGTTTATTACTAGCATGTTCATTTTAGTCACATGCTCGTTATATTTGGTCATATATTTATTGTGTGTGGGAGCATGTTCATTGTATTATTACAATGTGTTAATTATGTTTGAAAGCTTATGTTCATTGTATTATAAACTTGAATAATTTTGTTTTAACTACTGCTCTTTCCTTTCTTGTATCAGTTCAATTCGACTAGTTCAGATACATTATGATGTTGAGATCTCACAAATCAATTCAATCGGAAATGGAAGGAAGCTCAGAAGCAATAATATATTCTTAATGAACTCAATAGTGTTTAATTAGCAATACATGTTCTTTTGTAAGACCTTGATGTTCATATGAGATATATTATATTATTTTGGTTATATTTCTACATTTGGGTACATACTACATTTTGAATTAACCATCTTTTGTAATTACTTGTTTTTTTGATAATTATATAACTATTCAGTTGGGTTATTCATTATAGATAATATGTTGTTCATTGCAAAATCATATTTGTACATTACAAAGAATAATAATGACAACATAAATATTTATCACAATGAACATATAAGTAATTTGAAAGAACATTTTGAAGAACTTTGATGAACAAACTAACATTTGAATCAACAATATGTTAATGAAGTGAGAAATGAACAATAGTAAATTTGAAAAATATTTTGAAATTTGAAAATCAGCGGCAATTTTGAATTTTTAAATTTCGAAAACATACTGAATTTTGAAATTAGGCGAAAATGCTCAATCCAAAATTGCAATTGTTCATTCAACAGAAAGAATGTGTTTATCACACTAAATTTTTTATAAATGTTCATTCCAAAATTCCAAATGTTCAATAAAAAATAGCGTGTGTTCATTATACTACAATGTCAATTGGAATAAACTGGATATTTATTGGTTTACAATACACATGGGGTGAAAAAGTTGAGGAAAGAGAAATTGAGGTGGGTCCCACAAATGTTCATTCCAAAATTGCAAATGTTCAATGAAAAATAGTGTGTGTTCATTATACTACAATGTCCATTAAAATAATCTTGATGTTTATTGGTTTACAACGCACATGGGGTGAAAAAGTTGAGGAAAAAGAAATTGAGGTGGGTCCCACAAATGTTCATTCCAAAATTGCAAATGTTCAATGAAAAATAGTGTGTGTTCATTATACTACAATGTCCATTGGAATAATCTTGATGTTTATTGGTTTACAACGCATAGGGGTGTGCACAAACCGATCCGGACCGGAATTTGGACCGGACCGGACCGGAATTTGGACCGGACCGGAGATTCCGGTCCGCCGGTCCAGTCGGTTCCGGTCCCGGTCCAAGAAAACCCCGGATTTCGGTCCACCGGTCCAGTCGGTTCCGGTCCGGTCCTTGGCCGGTGCACACCCCTAACAACGCATATGGGGTGAAAAAATTGAAGAAAGAGAAATTGAGGTGGGTCCCACAAATGTTCATTGGAAAACTGCAAATGTTCATTGGAGACCGTGCGCACCATCCTCTACCTACAATCGTGCGCACCTTCGAATTTTCGTAAGATTTGTGATTATAATGAAAAACATAGTTAAGTGGGATCTTGCTAGATTAGTCTCCTGACGTACTTTTCATATAATGTAATTTTTATAATTTTTACTTATATGTAATTATAGATATTTGTGGTCAAAATAATGTATCGGAATGCGTAAAAATGGATTTGTTGCATTTAATTCGGAACCGATGAAGTATTTACTTTTATATAAGAAAAAGGATTATGTCTAAATCTCAATCCGCACGATGTTTTTAATCTAGTATTCGCGGGCTAGACACTTGAGTATATGGGAAAAAGGTAAAGGAAGTCCCTACTATCATATACCTTGTGACATTAAGATTACGATGTGAATCTCCAACCAACTACACTAAGTGAGCTTGGTGCTTTTCCTAAATTTTTATCGCAATGCTTTAATTTAATACTTACTCTAGTTCTAAATAGATGTTCATATTATTTGCACACTTGCCAATGTATACCTTTGACTATTAATATCTCTAATTATTTATGACTAAAAAACAATTTATGTTCTTAAAATATACTTCGAGATAAATTCAATAGTATCATGTAATGGAGCATTTATTTAAAAACAAATGGAGTAATATATTATACGGCCAGTTTGTCTGATTTTGGGAAAATTAAGAGTATTTTTGAGATTTCAGAAAAAAAAAAATAGGGAGGTATTTTAGAAATCTTCACTCTTTTTTTCTTCCTAAAATCACAAATATACCACTTTAATCACAATAAAACTGTTAACTTATTTATTGTGTAATATCTAGAACAAATATATTTATGTATACAATACATAATACATTATTTCCATAAATAAAAATAATAATTGGGACTGTTCACGAATTTTTCGAGCCGAGCTTGTCATAACTCAACTCGACTCGTTAAGGTCTCGAGCCGAACTCAAACTCAAGCCAATCCACAACGAGACGAGCTTTGACCGAGCTCGAACTGTTCACGAACAAGACATAATATTACTTTAAGTCCCATAAGAGAAAATTTATAGTAAACCTGGGTGTACCATAAGCATGGCACCATGAGCACCATGCTTATGGTACACCCAAGACTACTTTTTGCTAAATGCTCAATTGAAATTCTCTAAATGAGCAAAGTTCTACTAATTTCAAATCACTCCTGCTCATTTTGCCCAAATGAACAAACATTCTCTATAGGCAAGAACTTCTACTCACTTAAGAAAATGAGCAAACACTTTTGCCCATATGAACAAACTTTTTCGCTCATTTTCTCATATGAGCATAACTGTTTGCTCATTTTAAAACTGCGATATTGATTTCAAATGTAAAACTAATTCCACTATTGATGAATCGCAAAACTTCAATATTTGTTTTTGCAATTGATAAAAGCCAAACTTTCTCAAATCATATTTTGCAGTTCATCAATTTGATTTGCCACGATAAGAGAGAATCCATGAAGGACGCAAATATGTAGGTGCACCCAGGTGCATGTAGCTCATCATGCACCTGGAAATAAACTACATCGTTTTGGTGTTTGTAGGCTTTGAAAAACTACATTTTTTATTTAAAAAAAAAACCGTTGTATCCCCACAAATCCCCCACAAATCTCTCTAGTTGCAAATCTTGAAGTTATAAGCAAGTTTCGCTTTTTATGGCTAATTTCCTTTTTTATATAGAAAAAAGGGTTTTTTTTTTTAAAAAAGGATTCTTTATATTAAGTCAAAAAATATTGGAACATGATTCTTTTAATGAATTAGGTATGTTTTTTTCCTTTTAAAAAACTGGTATGTTCATTTTACTTTTTTTTTTCTATTATGATATATGTTCTTATTATAAAATGAGATAATTTTAAACTACGTGTTCTTTTTGTCTAGAAAATATGTTCTTTTAATGTAATTAGGTATGTTCTTTTATATATATTTTAATTTTCATTATGGCTTATGTTCTTTTTAAATGAGATATCTGATTTACGTGTTCTTTTTACCTAAACAATATGTTCTTTTGATGTAATTAGATATGTTCTTTTACTTCTTTTTTTGTCTTTTTTGACCTATGTTCTTTTTATGAAATGATATCATTTTTTTTTACGGGAGAAATGAGATCATTTTAAACAATGTGTTCTTTTTACCTAGAAAAATATATGTGCTTTTCATGTAATTAGGTATGTTCTTTTGCTTTCTTTTTTTGCATTATGAGCTATGTTCTTTTTAAATGAGCTAATTCTAAACTATGTGTTCTTTTTGCCTATATAATACGTTCTTTTAATGTAATTGAGTATGTTCTTTAACATTTTTTGTCCATTATCATCTTGTTCTTTTTTATGAAATGAGATAATTTTGAACTATGTATTTTTTCACCTATATAATATGTTCTTTTAATTTAATTAATGTTCTTTTTCTCTATTTTCTTCATCGTCAGCTTATTTTCTTCTTACTTACAACTTACAAGTGGAATCTATATTAATGGAGGGTAAAAAAAATTAGGTATTTTTGCTTCAAGTCTTGAGATATTTTGGAAAGATAATATAAATTTACCAGATCTGACAATCAAATAAAGTCAAAGTAGGTGGTAAAGGAAACTTATAAATTATAATGTCTTGTTTTTGGAAAAAAAAAAAGAGGAAACCTATCTCCTATTTTAGTGGGAAAATAGTTAACTGCAAACCTCCTAGCTACATTCCAGCGTGTACATTGGATAGTAATCCATGTTCCATTATTTTAGACTTAGTCTTTCCTTGTGTTTTGCTCTTTGCCTCACGTCGTTTTGATCCAGGTG
Organism: Beta corolliflora; assembly: GCA_947648045.1. NCBI lineage: Eukaryota > Viridiplantae > Streptophyta > Magnoliopsida > Caryophyllales > Amaranthaceae > Beta > Beta corolliflora. The sequence goes on from CANSZD010000807.1 coordinate 29,916, forward strand.
CACACAGCTCACTGTGCACCTGGGTGCACTATCCACGCATTGCATGAAGGAGAGAAATTTGAAGGTGAGAAACAATGGAGAAGAGATAAATTTTTAGATAAAAGAAACAATGGAGGTAGCAAAAATCTAAAACTAGTGTTAATTTTTAATCATCTTTACATTATCAATCATTAATTCCGCCCTTGAAAAATTCTGAAACTTTAATGTTGATTCTCAAATTAGAAAGTAATTCCTCCATTGATGAATATCGGAGCTCCAATATTTGATTTGACCATTCATTAATTTCAATGAAGGTAGCAAATTGGGAGGAGAGAGAAAAAATGTATACTATATACTAATATAAAAGCCACTCTTTTTGCTTTTTTTGCTCCTAAATTTTTTGAATATAAAGCATTAGATAGGTACAAACTATATGCATAGATAATTGTGTCATTTCTAAAATGATAAATATTGTAATAGTGATACTTCTTTGAATTGAAAGCATTTAATAGGTGCAAGTGTGCAACTACTTGCATAATTGTGTCATTTAACTATTAGTGATAACATCGAAAAGGAGATATTTTTTTTAGTTTATAAAAGTTTCTTGATCTCTCTTTTAAATAAAGGATTTTTTAACAAGAATAATACAAACTTTTGCCCGTTCTCTCGCAATAATACAAACTTTTGATTATTTTTTAATAATACAAACTTTACATCAAAATTCCTCCAGTAGGTCAAGTTGACTTATAACCAGTAAAAAAAATCAAAAAAAATTACAAAATGATCTTTCTTCTTTGTCCCCCCTCCTCCAACCCCCCACCCACCTGAACCACCTCGCCCGGTTACCTCCTACAACAAGTTAAAAACCGGTATTGTCCTCCTGGAGGAATTTTGATCAAAAGTTTGTATTATTAAAAAATAATCAAAAGTTTGTATTATTGCGAGAGAACGGGCAAAAGTTTGTATTATTCTTATTAAAAAATCCTTAAATAAATTGTATTATCTCTTCATACATATTAATTAAAAACCCGAGCATTACTTGAGTAGCAGCTAGTATAAAAAATACAAAAAAATAGCCATCCATACTAACTTGACCATAAAGAGAGAATAGAACCAATCAGTAAGATGACATTGTGGTTTAAAAACCATAATGCACATCATTCAACCAGCCTCTGATTCAGTCAATGCATATAGTAGCTTACTGCATTATTAGCAATTTAGTTATCTAACAAAAACGACATGCCAAATTTACCAAGCCTCTGATTCAGTCATTCAGATGACATAACATCATGAAATCATCAAAAGTTACTAACCTAAGACAGGGTTAAGAACAGTTCCAACAAAGAAAGTCACTCCTGATGTCTCTTCTCGGATCATATATAAACATGAAAGGATGATCAGCTACAAAGCTAAACGCATTCGGGGGTGGTCCTCCTCCTCCATCTACCAGACATAGTAACACAGACGCGGCTAAAGTCCCTTCCTCGTTAACTTCGATAACCTACTGAACAATGGGAAAACTAGGTCGTTACTAACTCTCCTAATGTCAAATAAAAAACCTAACTATCCACATAAACTAGTCAAGTGGTAAGTAAGGGTCGAACCACAAGGATCGGAGGTCTCACCAAGGTAGAGTCGCTACAAGTAAGCTAAGTCGAAGAAATGGTCAAGTTTTGGTTGAACTAAGTGATTAAAAACTATTGGAATCAAATTAGGACAAGCACTAGGAATGGGAAATCACCACAATCATATAGTTCACATCCAACAACCAAGTAGAGAAAAGGGGGTTGACAAGCATTGGGGATATGCAAAGGGAATAAACAAACCTAAACACCTCTAAAATCGTTGTTAGGGAGTTTAGAGTCCTAATTATGGTAACAAAAGCTATATTTCGAGGCGTTATCACCTAACTAGGCCAAGTTAGGAATTGAAATCAAACCCAAGTTAATACCAACCAACAAGTGATGTGTAACAACTAATCAATCAATCATGAAGGTCAACCACATAAAAGTAAACCATAAAATGGGCAACAAAGGATCAAAAGATGATGGAGCTCACATCAACTAAATCACCAATCGACATCAAAGATTGAAATTGCACAAATCTCAAACATAACCAACCCAATAAACTCTACTCATGAAAATAGGATGCAAACAATGATTGGGCTACTCCCAATTCTAGTTAATGAACTACTCACTACCCATTATACTACCAAACATCCTAAACATGGAAATCTAGCTATTAAATCACCGATCTAAAAATAGCAAAAACCAAAAATCAATACTTTAGAGTAAAAACAAAGCCAAATCTAGTGAGCAAACAAGAAGAATCTAAGTAAAGATGAAAACTTTAATCTAGATTAACTACTAAGCATGAAGATTAAACAATGAAAACATGAAGCTAACAAAGTAGGAATGCATAAAAACAATGAGAAAGAAAGAAAGGATTGAGAGGATTACTAAGGAAACAAGAAACTTCAAAGAAAGTGTTACTTTTTCATTGATTTTCAATCTCCAAATTACATCTCTTGAGCCAAGTTTTCTCTCTCCTACACTAGTAAGCAAGATTAGGGTTCTAAAAATCTGGGATCCTTTTCAAAATAGGGTAGAGGAGTATTTATGCCCCCTCTAATTACACAAGTCGTAAAAGAAAAGAAATCCGGAAAAAGGCCCAGCGAACAGAGGTCCGGGCGGGCTAAAACGGGCCCGAGCGGGCTGGCAAGAGGAGCCCGGGTGGGCTCCCTGAGTGGCCCGGGTGGTGCAGGGTAAATGGGCCCGATCTGGTACCCCGGGCGTGCATTAAAATCCCAGGCAGGAGGCAGTAAGTTTGCCTGATGTAGCGCCCGGGCGGGCTGCTTGTTTGCTCGGGCGGGCTCACTGGCCCGGGCGGGCTGCTTATTTGCTCGGGCTGGCTCACTGGCCCGGGCAGGCTGCTGACAGCTCGACGTCCTTGGGCGTTTTCCTCTTCTTGCTTCCCTTTTTGCTCCCCTCTAAGCTTGTAGAAACTTGAGTTCCTACACATCAAAGATCAAATAGAAGAGTAGGGGAGGGGGATGCAAATACATGCACACACGTGCCAAGAGAGAGTTAGATAGAAAAAGAGGCGAAATTAAGAGAAAAAGAAACTAAAATAGGAAATAAATCAAGTAAAATAGCCTTAATACTACTCTAGGAGTGAGATAAATCTCACTCATCAACGACTATTGGAAGAATTCAGACACAGCTAGCAACTCAGAATCAGAAGCTTTGTCCACTACTTTATTTAGCTCGCCAACACTTTCAAACATTCGATCCAAACCAAGTTGCTTCAACGTGTTTGAAGCTGAAAATGTATGGGAGAACTTGAACTTAGGGATCCAAAACTCTGTCAAAACTGTATTTTCTAGCTCGAACCTCTGATTTAAGAAGCTTGAATCTTTACTGAATTTCTGCATTAAACTTACAAGACCGTCTTGAGCATTTGGGAGAAAGATATACATAGCAAACTTCCTAGCATCGCCGTGGTCTTGACCTCCATCTTTATATGGTAGTCTCACAAGTCTGAAGTCATCAAACGTGACTCCTCTGAAACTACAATGCAAATGACTAAGGGTCATAAAGGGAGCTTCAACAGTTTCTCCTGTAAGTAGGTGGAATTTCTTGTTTTTGCAGCATGTAAAGGGGTGCTGCCAAGCTGCTTTGAAAAAAACTGCATTTCCAAGAATGAGCATTGTATCTGGTTTGAGAGCATCTGGTGATAGAACTACATCGATTTGCTCTTGTGTTTCCTTACTAGCCCACGAATTCACTTCTCGACATACTTCTTCCTACATATTTATATTTGTAATCAAAGTGGAATTAACATTTCAAACAGATGAGATTGAGACATGAGCAATCAAAAAATGCATAAGCGAACAATGCATATGGTGATAGAACTCCATCGATTTGCCCTTGTGTTTCCTTACTAGCCCACGAATTCACTTCTCGACATACTTCTTCCTACATATTTATATTTGTAACCAAAGTAGAATTAACATTTCAAACAGATGAGATTGAGACATGAGCAATCAAAAAAATGCATAAGCGAACAATGCATAAAGAAGCCGTCTCATGTCCACAATGGACCTAGACCCCAGAAAGCTGAACCTTGAAGTTCTCTTCCTAGAAAACATACAATTCATGAATCATAATAAAATAACCTACAATAGCAAAACATGCAGGTATATAATGAAAAAATGGCAGAATATTGCACATCATGCTCCCGTGTGTAGGATCTAGACACCTTATTATAACTACTTCTTACGAGATCTACAGTATGTCGGTTTGTTCTGCAAAATTGCTTGATTTTGTAAATTTTTAGCGCACTACAAACTTTTGTGTTTAGCTATTAGCTCAAGAAGGTTAGCTATCGAACTAGTTGTATGATATAGGTGTTCGGCACACCTAAATGTTCAAGTAGTAGAATACATAAAGAATTTTGCAGAATCTAACCCTGAAACAAGTTTAAGTAGTTTTCTCAAAACACTGCACAAAAAGTTTAAGGCCACTCTTCATCACTACTTTGCCGAACATTACTATTTGGACTTAGTAGTGCTTCGAGTACATGCCCCTATAGTCTAAACACATGTTATCATTTACATACTAAACTATTAAGTGGAATAGCAAATTCTGTTACCTTCTGCAGAAAATCAAGAGCCTTAGCTTGAGCCTTATACGTGTTTTCGACAAGCGCTTGGAAGGAAGGCCGGAGAGTGAAACGTCGATCAACTCATGCTCCATTCACAATTGAAACCACTGGCCCATCAGGTTGTATTCCATCAGTTCCTGGAGAAACAATGTCCATAACTTCACTCGCCTTCTTATTGATGGCTTTGAGAGTTTTGGAGCCAAGAAACTTAAAAATTTGATTCCTTGTTTCACCAGTTGATCCAACAGCCAGTATGGTCAACATAATTTCAATGCTTATTGGAGAACATACAAAGTTCTTGTTGCAGTTAACATTATCATTAGCTTCTCTTAATGATATCTTCAAATTGGTGACTCCTTTCTTCTGCAAAAACAATTGTATCATAGCTTCTATAAGAAAGTTCCAATTCATCTCCGAGATGTCCCAAAGTTGTAAATCGAGTGGATGTATTATAATCACTTTTCCTCAAAAGTTTACAATATTTATTACGACTCGGAGTCACTAGCCTCCTCAAGGCAAGCCCTTACCACTAAATTTGTCGATTGTACACATAGTAACCAATATATACACATAATGCTGCAAATAAATATACACCTTTTTCGTTGATGTAAAAAAAAAAGACCATGCACCTTTTTTTTGATGTAAACATGACCCCTATCTATAACGAATATACAACCAATTTATCACGAATATATAACATGTTTGTTTTTAGTCCAAAATACACTCAACATATTGGAGTATAATCATTGTAAAAACAGTAACACTAATATATTTATTTGGAAACATTACAAACATACATTTCTAAGTGATATAGTATGCGCATAGTAGGCACAAGAAAATATTTTACCTTCATTATAGTAGACCCTTCAAACCTTAGAATATGTAGTACTTAACTGTAATAAAAGGGGAGACAAACAAGTTAAACCTAAAACTAATCAGAAGTATTAATACGTGAACATATTATATCAAAAGTTATTTAAGGACACAAATAAATCATCATACAAAGAAAACTCTAGTCTGATCAGCAGTATGGACGCTTAACTGTTGGATGTTGATATGATCTAAGAAATGCTTTTCCACCTTAAAATCATATGGTAATAAAGGGAGTAACCCCTTTGCATTATAAAGTGAACTCATCTCTTCTTTAATCAATGTGGGGACATCTCACATGTGGTGTGTCTTATACATCATAAGCTTCAACACTCCTCACATGTAAGGTCCCTTTTTTCAATTGGCCCGGAGAAAATTAACGGTCCAGGTCGTGGGTCCTCGTCTCGATACCATGTTAGGTTTTAGAGGCCAACATAGAAATTAAAAGGACTTTGTCAAGGAAAAAAAGATAAACTTAATCTGATAGAAATGCGAAAGAATTGATATTCACCCTCTTTCAATTTGAGTGAGCTTATTTAGTATAAAAAGATTTTTTTATTTTGTGCAAGATAAGATAAAGATTTAAATAGCAAAAAAGAAAAGTTACAGATATTACCTCAATTATCTTATATATTATTATATGATGCTAATATCCTTCATGATAAAGTTTGGTTGCACGAAAACAAGTCCACAACTTTTGCATATTTTTATAAGCTAAAATTCCAGGTCGGTTCATAGGCCGTTATGTTTACTACCCTCATATCTGGGTACCCGATTATGAACACCCTTAATAAAAAACAATGAAAAGTGTATAAAATTCCAGAAAATAATATGAAGGTGTTCAAGTTAAAACTAATTTCAAAATTCCTATGAAAAAAACTTGATTAATATTTTTGTACTTTTAAAATGTATTTTACACTATTGTTTCATCATTTTCGTGCTTCAAAAGGTAAGACCAATATCTTTTAGGAGTACTCCCTCTGTTTTTTTTATCCTTCTCACTTTCCTGTGCGCGTCTCCCTATGCACGTCTATGAACTTAAATATCTTTCATTATATTAATAAAAATTATAACGATTGAATATTAATAAAGTATTAATTGAGACGCATCAAACAAGACCCCACATGACTATATTTTTTCTTATAAATTGAAAAAAGATTGAGAAGATTTTTTTTAAGTATGAATAGTGTCAAGATTACAAGTGCGAAAGATAAAAAAAAAACAGAGGGAGTACACATTTTAGGTGTCCAATTTTTCAGTCACGTGCAAATGCAAGCTTTAAATCAAAGAGGTTACAAAATATACAAGTCTGGAAGAAGCAAAAGAATACAAAGTTCATCATATAACCAGAATTTACACACCAAATGGAACTCAACATACAAGCCCCCATCAAAGCAGCACCAGTTTTCCACTCTGCAGATGAAAATTTAAATAAAAAGAAAGAAAAACTTGGAAAAAAAATACTATTGTAAAATTAGACTGGAAATTTCAAAACTCGTCCACCATCCCATCCTTCAAATGTTACAGTTTACGTGTCCAACCAGAAGTTGATGTTCCTATTCGTAGATTACATTTTTCACCACTTTCTGGGCACTGTTAACATCTTCAACCTTCTCTCTGTTTCCTCACTTGCAAATCTGCAATGTGCAATGAGTGTTAAAAATAGTAATCTAGAAAAATCTAGTGTAAAAATCAAGATGAATTCTAGAGTTATCTAAACAAATATCTATTGTAATTAAGGCATATTATAGAAAAATCTAGGAATGAAGAATCTAGAATAATCTAGCATTAGATATTATTAGATCATATAAGATTAGTGTAGAATATTCTAGATTAAGTTATACCACTCCTATAAAGTGTTAGCATTGTACATATATAGGAGTGTGGAGGCATATGTACTTCCTACCACATTCATAAGCAAGAGTTCTCTTATGGAACCTTGCATATCACATATCATATGTATCTCCCCCAAGTTTGTAACAAATTATTCCAATCAATAAAAATTCATAAATTACAAAGTTGGTCCATTAACCTTCCGCATGCGCCTGTCAAAAATTTCTATCAATGACCCACTAAATCGAACTATTTAGCAACGAGCTTGGATTGACGTCTCATAGTGAGATGCCAAAATGACATCTCACAAAAATTTTGGTACCAAAGCTAAGTCAAATTGGTACCAAAATAGAGTCATTGTGATACAAATACCAAAGTTCCTCTTGGTACCAAAGTTTAGTACCAAAGTTACATTTTCGTACCAAATGACTCTATTTTGGTACCACTTTGACTTAGTTTTGGTACCAAAATTTTTGTGAAATGCCATCTTGACATCTCACTATAAGTTACCAACACTTTCTACTTAGCAACTACTCCCGCCGGTTTTATTGGTTTATCCACATTCCTTTTTTTTATTGGTCCCAATAATTAGTTATTATTATTTTTACCTTCTTACTCTACCTTTCTTGACCCATAACCTTTCTTCGTTAGACATGTGTGTCGGTGTTGTTTATCTAATACGTTAAACCATTATATGCATGAAATCAAAATAAATCCCATCCCTAGCTTCATAGGAGTAGCTTATGTTTATACCAAATAACTAAATAAGCCAACAAGGTCCAATAGTAGAATAATTGGTGAACATGGGCGCTATTTTGCAACTATAGATATTTGTATCACAATGGTCAGTCTAATAACTTCTAGCAGATGTATAATTACGTCACTTGTGAGTGTAGTGCATGTGTGAAAGATCCTATTATGGTGATATATATTATATGAGCTGTTTCAACTTAACCATGAAGTTTTTACTAAGTTTCTTTAATTATTGGTGCACTTATGTCATGAAATATGGAAGGATCGTAATGCGTGTAGCCTGATGGGCTCCTCCCCTGCCCCTGTAGCGTCAATTATTCATAGAGCTAGTTGCCAAGCTGCTTTCCGATCCCGAGCCTTCGGCTTGCCTAATGCCACCATTCCAGTGAAGTCTTCTGAGGTTCATGACCACCCGAGGCTTGATCCCTCGAACATATCTATCCATGTTGATGCGTCCTTTTCGGGGATAGGGGATTACGTAGGTATAGGGGGTGTAGTGCGTGACAATGGTTTGTGGGGTTTAGTCACCGAACCTTTGCTTGCGACTCTTATATGTCCGAAGGCTATAAAATTGGGGCTGCAAATTGCAAAAGACCACAACATCCATAGTGCTAGTATTTTTTCGGATTGCTTGGGTGTGATTAACCTCGTTTGTGATCATGTTGGTTTTGCTGATAAATATATAAGTATCTTATGTGAGTGCAGAAAGCTATAGAAGGAGCTCCCGAATGTGAAAATTAAGCATTGCAACAGGACCCATAACAAGATTGCGGGTATGGTAGCAAAGAAGTCCCGTAGTAGCACAGATAGTGCCAATGTAATTAGGATTTTCCCGTCCCCCCTAGTTATTGCATGAACAATTATATTGCGGAACGTATGAACAATTAAGATAATATGCTATGTTACTCTTTTTCACCAAAAAAATAAATTCTAGTAATTAACTAGGAGGAGCTATTTATTTTATATTGTAAGAGTTTATGTTATTAAACTCATGTACTTAGCCTAAGTTGTAACATGAGTGTCATGAGTGCTGCTCGTGTGTGCTTATATGCGGCTGTCCGAAACAAAAGCAAGAGGAATGTTTTTGGCTCCTCTAGAGTTACTAGAGAACTCTAGAGGTAGAGTTGGTGTAATCTCAGCCCTTTATCTAATTTTATTCATCTCAGCCATCCATTTGAAAAAGGAAAAAATCAACAATGATACCAAAAATCTAAATACGTTTCTCCTCTACTGTTTCTCTCTCCTCCACCCTTCTCCTTTACTGCTTCTCTCTTCTCCTTTACTGTTTCTCTCTCCTTCACCATTCTCCCTCCAAATCTGTCCCCAAAACCATCTCTCCATTGAAACTGTGAAGATCGCTTGCTCTTTCTATGGCTTGCGCGAGTGAATTATTACTCTCAATTTGTCCCCAATTTAGTTAATTGAACAATTTAACAAAAATCGCCAAATTCAACCTAGAATTCCCAATTCTTACCTAGCAGCTTCAATCTCTTAAATTTGTCCTCAATTGCGTCGATTCTTCCACAAAAACGAACATCTCCATTGAAAGTCGCCATAAATCTGCATTGAAGCAACTCAGAAGATCGTAATTTTGAATTGTCGTGTTTTTTCAGGTTTTGAATTTCATTTTTTTTTTGAAAATTGTGATTATTTTAGTATGATAATCATTTAGGTAGATTTAAATTTTTATATGGTTGTCAAATTATGGTTGTGTTTCAATGTTGATTTTAGTGTTGATTTTTTTGCCTTTTGCAAATCTGTTCGAATGGATTTGGTACTTTCTTGCTATTGCACAGGATTTATGCTTTGTGCATTCTTGAATATGCTTATTGGGAGAAGTTGTATGCATCATTGTTCGCCACTAATGCTCATAGTTAATGTATTCAAATTGCTTAAGCTTGTGGGAGGTAATTAGTAAAATTCCCCAATCCCCACCATATTATCTTGGTAAAAATGCAATGGAATCAATTCAAAGGGGCACACTAGTGAATTCCCTGCTATTAGTTGTAGTTCTACTGCCACGGCCCACTACCGAACTAAATGTTAAAGTTTTCAAGGCCTCAGAATTTTCTCAATGGAGATTGTGCAATTTTCTCATTGTTCATTTAGCTGTAGTACGTAATTTGTGCAATTTCCATTTAGTTGCCACCTACTGCCACCTACCAAAGAAAAACGAACATCTCAATGGAGATTGTGCAATTTTCTCATTGTCCATTTTGTTGTTTTACATAAAACATGTCAATCTATGTCAATGGAATGGAACCAAATTGCTATTGTTTACTTAATTTTTGTAGGATTTATGCCTATTAGCTCGATATGGGAGAGCATTGCGTGGCAACATGCAAAGATGTAGGTTCAACTCCTACATAGGCAAGTTTATTTCAAAGCAACAATTAAGAGGAAACTTTTAGCCCTTAATCCAAACACAATTAATTGTACAAATGACTATTGGAAAAATGTTTTAAGCTCAAATCATCTACAATTTTATAGGTGACCTGTGATCTTCATCCGAACAAAAAGAGGTTGCTTAGACTCTGCATTGTCTCTCGTCATTTGAGGCTGCTTTCGTTTTATATTTGAATGCATCCTTGCTCATCTTTTTTCATATTTTTTGGAGATCGAGGTGCCTACATCTTTAAACCATAGTTGCTTTTCCATCTTCTTAGATTCCCGCCACTTCATTTCGTTTTTGCAATATCGTCTCCATGCTAACTCTCCTTCCTCTACAACTAACCTCCACTTATAACCTATGTTTGAGCTTCGGTTTGTCCTTATTCCAATATCTAAATTACCTATTGGAAAAATGACTATTGGAAAAATCTTGTGTCAGCTGACAATGTTCCAATATCTAAATGAAGCAATATAAGTACCAAGCAACTCTAAGTTCTCTAACACAAAATCACAATTGAGTAAAGTAACAATTCTAACTCACAAGTCACAAGTAATCTAAATACACAATTACTATGAATACTAGTTGTCAGGACCAAGACCAACCAACTTTATGAGTTGCATACATGTCGCTTCAGCTGAACATCTAGAACCAAGTAGGAAAGAACCTACAGATCGACCTACATCCACACAGAAACGAGAAAAGTTAGTATCTAGTAACCTACATACCTATATATGTTATCAAATCTATACAAGTAATAACACTTACCTAGCCAATTCACATTTGACGCATCACTCAAAGTGGTTTGGGAATTATTATGTGGACTGAACATATCCTTATTTCCCACCTACAAGAATTGACACAACTAATATAATTATCCTTATTACAATACTATCATATAACTATAAAATCGCATACCTGACTTTGACTTTGGCTTTCCTTCCACATGTAAGAACTAAGTTGCTCTTGACTTGCAGCTGGAGTACATTCACCCTATATAAAAAAACATAATTAGGTAATAAGAGAAATAATTAAAGAGGTCTATATTATTCATTGAAAATATTTTCTAGTCTAACCAGAAAACTTTCCCTAAATTATAATCATTGTTTCAAATTTCAAATGTCATACCTGAAACAATAATGGGGTCTCGTTGCACATGTATGAACCAAATTGGTCGTGACTTCCATTATATTGACCCTATATTACAACACAAAGTAGAGTGTAAGAGAAAAGGAAAAAACACAGACCATTTTGAATACCCATGTTTATTCAAGTTGGTAATTTCTACCAAGAGCAATTGAGTGAAGCTATTCTTAGAGGCTTGAGGATGTTGATAGTAAGTTCTAAGTTCCATGCCATATTTTTCTACATCCGGCTTTTCAACTTGTTGTGAGGCACCAAAAAAAAATTGGTAATATACAATATCATATAACATGTTTTCAACATTTATTTACTATACCTGTGGTGGTTGATTTTCTTTACTTTGTTGACCTGATGGTGCATTCTTCTTGCTGCGCTTGGTCTCACTTGTTTTAGATGGTTGAGTTTTGACATTCTTATCATGAAATTTCTCGGTCCAACTTTTTCTCCTTTTTCCTGCCTTTTTGGATTCTTTTTTCTTCAATGTAGCCCTGCTAGAAACGTAGTCTTCTACGCCACTTGGCTGAACTTGTGCATTCAAATCAGGAACAATAGAAGCAACTTGATTGCTTTTCTCTGCTTTCATGCTTGACAATTTCTTGTTAACCTCAGCAATAATATTATCCAACCCATTATCGACCAATGAGGATACTTCTTCAAAGTTATATGCTTGACAAGCAACTTTTAAAAATTTCCTACATAAAGCTCTATATCTGCGAGTAGCTTCCAACCGAGGGTCCTCAAGAACAGTCCTCCCACATCTATCTTGCACGACTCTACTCCTAGCTTCTCTTGTCCAGCGTTTCAAAATATATTTCTCGGGAATCAATTTAATGTTCATGACATCAAGGACCGACCTTCAAAGCATGAGCACATAGTATCCCCAATCTCTCAAACATTCTACAGCTACATGAAACTGTTTTAGTCGAAGCATCACCAAATACTTGGTATTCCGTATCAATAGAGCTATCATTATCTAGATTGAAGATGGCAACTCTATATTCATTGTGAAGTTGACCTTCTACAACATCCTTAAACATAAGCTGCAGTAGACAATTCATACTCATCTTGAAAGCTCGCAAAAATTTGAGTGTATAGTTTACCAACTTTATTAAGTAAAGGAATTCTCCTCATCTTGATCCTTGGCAGATTTTCCTTCGAATCAAACTCATGATCTATCTCGTTTTGATGTTTTAGATCAAGTACCCTCTCAAATTGTTTGAAAAAGCGCATAACATCCATGTTGCATTTTAGATAATCTTTTAAATCAGAATTGAAGCTTTCGCTTAATTGAGTTCTCTGCATCCCCAAGGAAAATACATTTCTCATATAACACTCTGCCCACTGTTTCTTAAAGGGATAAATGAAGTCTAACCAAGTAACCTTTTTCACTTTCCCATGCAATGCATTGAAAGCTTTTTCAAACTCTACCTCTTCTTTAATGTTATACATACATGCTTTGAATTCTCGAAAAACATCAGCTCCATTACTTAACAAGTACTTTGTTGCATTTTCCTTGATGTGCCAAGTACATAGTCCATGCCACACATCCGGCATCACCTCTGCGATAGCAATTCCCATAGCGATGTCTTGATCTGTAAATAGAGTCTTTGGATGCTTATTGTCATGGGTTGCTAGAAAGGTTTCAAAGCCATTTAAAAAAAATTAAATTGTTTCATCATATAATAGAGCAGCCCCAAAAACAACTGTCTCCCGGAAATGGTTGAAACCGACAAAAACACCAAGTGGTCTATTTTCTTTATTTGTCTAGAATGTAGTATCACTAATGCATAATTGATCTAAGGTATCACCCCAAAAGTGTTACTTAAAGGCCTAAAAGTGTTGCTTTAGGCAATAGGTAACACTTTTATAAGTGAAACATCTGCCCGTGCTACCTATTCTCTAAGGTAACACTTTCTAATGCTAATGTTTCACTTTCTTAAGTGTTACTTAAAATTCTATAATGTAACACTTTTTTTAAACCAATGTAGCATTTTTATAGTGTTACTTGTACTTTTTTATGTAACACTTTTTCATCTATAGTAGCACTTTCTATGTCATCTCTTGAACTATAGTAACACTTTATTCGATATTATATATCATTTTAAGTCAGCATATGTAACACTTTATTAGATATTAGGCAACACTTTTTATTAGCTAGCTTTATAGTAACACATCTATTTCACATGTTTTATAATAATATTTTTTTATTTGTCGGCACATATACAATAATTATAATACTAAAACTTGCAAACGTAATAAACGAAAAGGAAATAAAATAATATTATAAATATAAATGAGTACAAATACTCAACGGTCACTGTAAAGAATGAGCCAAAGAGTAGTATTCGTCAATATAATTGAAAACATACTATATATTACGTTCAAAATATAGATAGTTGATCTGAAAATCCAGTCAGAATATATATAACTCTCCCAAAATAAACCTAAATCAATTTTAAGGTCATTTCTTTCTTTCAACTTCAATTCCAATCGCCTTATCCATGCACGCAGGTTTCTCGAAGCATCATGCCTACTTGCTACTCTAATCCATTATCTTCATCATCCTGCAATAAGAACAAAAGAATAAGAATCTTCAAAGTGTTATATGATAACAAGACTAGTGATATACTTGTTGTAAAAAGAAAAACAAGTATAGTAAATGTATGAGGCACTACATGCACTGTCTGTAGACCTCTAGATTTGACCCCTCGAAATAGATAGCAGTCCCATTTTACCAAGTTATCCTAGGGATACATACGGGAGACCTCCAAATAAAAGAAAGACATCATATATGGGGATGGCAAGCGTCCAACATATAAATGCGGAGTTCTAAAAAGTGGTGAAATAGATGTGCTCTAATTGCAAAGAGCCTGGTCACAAAGTTCGTACGTGCAAATATAGAGTACCTGTGAGTCACTTGACAGTCAAAATTTACAAGTATAGCAGTTTTACAGCAACTTTTGCGAATTATTATTAGTATATTTTTAAAGAAATATAGTTTTAATATATAGGACACTATTATTAGTGTTTAATTAGTATTGTGTTTGTACTGGTGGGACTTCTGTTTGCAAGGAGAAGGTATTGAGGGGTTAGAAAGATGTATGACTGTGTTCTGATCGATTGAATTTTACTGTTTTTTTAGCAATAGATGTGTCTCCCACTGTAACTAATCGATTTAATTTTATTCACTAAACTAACCACCCACTTTGTCTATTGTCATTTCCTATAAGATGAAATACATGTTTAAAGAAACCGCATAATTGCTTACCTGTGGAAACAAATCACAAATATTGGTTGGTAAAGACTAGAATTTAGGTGCAAGACTTTCACTGTCACATCATGAGAAAATCGTTTTGAGTTTTTTTCATCCTTGACAAACCATAGATATGCACTCTTTCAGCAAGAACATTGAGACCAGGCTTAAAACCAGGTGAATTTTTCACGAGCAAACTTGGGACTATCTGCAGTGCAGTAGACTCACCAGCAACTGCAGATTTAAAAGCAGACTCCACAGTCAATATTCAAGTAACTAACAGCGACAATTAAACAATCAAGTCCATACATGAGTGTGGTACATTTCCAAGGTCCTAAGATTCTTTCACAAATATAAATACACAGCTCCTGTTCGACTCCCAGATTCAAGGCCCTATAGTGATCAAGACCGCCGTTCAGAGGAAGGCCAAAGTAAAAAAAAAAAAACTATGCAACTGAAGGAGTCATTTCAGAACCCATCTCCACAAATTTCATGATCAAAGAAATTGAAGCATATTAAAATGCTAAAGGTAGTTCAAACTTCAAACATGTACTGCAGAAGCATAAGAGTGGAGGTGTGCAGAGAAGGGATGACCATCCTTTATAAATAAAACGAAAGCAGGGCAGAAGTAAGATTTGCACTTTGTATAAGGTCATGATTTGCTTTTAACATGTGCCTTTGGAATTATCCTTTAATAAATTAGGAAATTTCAAAATGATACTCTGCATCCAAATTCATTTAGTTTTTGTAGTCTCTATGTTGGTACAGGTACCCATGATTTCTGTCGTCTTTTGATACATCATTACTCCAGCATATAAATCTAGAGATTTTGCAGCAAAGTCCACCAATACGGGAATGAATAATTATTCCCTATTTCATATATTCACTTTGCAGGCTAAATAGACCAGATTTTCATTCAAAATTTATGCCAACCAACGAAATTATAAGCCAATAATTCTATATTTAGATTCTTAAATATGCCAACTGTTTACTATAACAAGAACAAGTTTGTTTGAATATGGACTTACACACCTTGGCCTATTTACTTCGAAACCACTGAAACGGCTACTGCTGCTCGCTATGCCTCCTATCGGTGGTCGAGTCGAGATCGGACATCGTTGGAGGACACCAGCGAGAGAGATTGAGAGTAAAGAGAGAAAGAGAACTAGTTTCATGGAAAGGGAGAGAGAGAGGGGGGATAGAGAGGCGAGAAAAAATGGGGGAGTTACTAATTCGAATCGAGGTAAGAGGGACTGAGGGAGGGATCAAGTGAAAATAAAATAATGTAAAAGAGACAGACAAATTTTGTGAACTTTTTTTTAAAAAAATATTGAGGTAACTCACCAAAGACCAAATGCTACGTTTGTAAAACTATCGAAGCATTTGACAAGTAGCAAAATAACTATAGTCCGCTAATGTTGGGATTTCTAATATTTAGTTTGTGATCTCGACGGGTGTAGTCAAGATTGGATGTTCCACCCACATGCGCACCAATAAACTCATGTGCTGCTCTAGGCTGAATACCAAAATCATCAGCAAGTTCAATTTCAATGGCTTGTACTTCAGTTATTTTTTTTTGTGACGACAGTAAGTGACTAGTTTCTTGCGAATGGAGTACATGATTATGTTCGGATACAAAATCATGAACTCGATATTTTCCAGCGGCCTTATCTAAAGAGATACCAAGACGAACCCTGCAACTTGTTCTTCTTTCTGCTCTAGGATTTTTTGTCAAGTTATCCCGCTTGTCAAGATAACTGTAACCCTCTTTTGCACATAAAAATCTTCTATTAGATGTCACAAGTCCGTCCTTCTTACTCTTGTTTTCCCAATGCTTACGAACATTAAAACCTATCTTCCCCCCCATAATTTAACCAAAAAAATTCAAGCATCGTCCACCGAATCAAATTCCATGCCAATATGAGGGATCCAATTTTCCGAGACATCTATATGAGCATTTAATTCATTGTTTGCAGACGAGCCTTCCATTCAAACTGAGACACATGAATCACAAGGATGATTTGAAATATCAATAACAATAATACTAATAGATACATAAATGTAAATATTTTTTAGTAATAATAACTAAACAAACTCTACTAGAACTAACTAAACAAACTCTACCAGAACTAACTAAAGTAACTTGTACAAACATACTATAATGTCAGATTGTATTATCAACACCAAGTATACTGTTAGATTGTATACAAACGCCAAGTATGTTCAGATTGTATTATCAACAAATGCTCTGAAGTATACCAGACTTAACAAACTCTAATAAAACTAACTAAAGTAACTTATACAAACATACTCAATAAATTTAACCTCATCTAGTACATGCCCCACAGACATAACAACTGCAACACCCAATAATTCTTATATACGCAACTTAGAAATCGCTTTGGAAGACAAGTTAGTTAATCAAGCTAATACGATCAATTTTATGCCTAGTCAAAATCTAGCAATTTCTGCTATACAATCAACACAACCCCAACTTCTATACAAAAAAAGGAAAAAAAAATCACATGTAAGTTACCTTCTTGTTGATTACATAATGTTAGGAAACTGGGTGTTGTAGTTTGATTAATGCGGAACAAAATCAATGAAATAATAAGGATGAGAAAACAATAAAGAAGAGAAACAAAAGAACACAAGGATTTACGTGGTTCGGTCAAAATAGACCTACGTCCACAGGTGGGGGATTCGAGCTTCTTCACTATGATGGAGAAAAACAGAGAGAATAATTACAAGGAGTCCTAAAATTCTAGAGGCTAAAAGTGTTTCATAAGTTGTGTCTAATAATAACACCAAGAGGTCCTTTTATAACATAAGGAACCCCGCACAAAAAACCCTAGAATATATACTCCGCACAGAACCCTAAAAAAGAAAATCCGATTCGGAAACGCGTCTCGCAAACCGCGAGGCGCGGTGATGGCCGCGAGTCGCGGTGACTGCCGCGAGTCGCGGTGACTGCCGCGAGTCGCGGTATGCTCTCGGCAGTTCTTCGTAAAACGGGCGTAACTTTCTCGTTTCTCAACGGAATTGGGCATGTGACCTATCGTTGGAAAGCTCTTGAAACAAGCTTTCACCTCCAATTTGAATCACATCAAAACCATTTATAGATTGAGAGATATGTGTATTCAAAGTCAGCCTTATGCCATTCACAAGATTTCAAGTCACAAATAACAATCTCCACCTTGACTTGAAACCGATCAATCAAGATGATTCCACATTGAACTGAAAACCAAAAAATGATGCTCACCATAAACATAGAACCTCCACCTTAAACAAAATTCCATAAGCCTAATCACTTTAGGTAATCAAGAACGGATATCTTCTATAAACTGTGTACCGATGCGTTTTCGAACACAAAACTCCGTATACAAAACCACCACATGGCCTAGATTGAGAGTATATAGTCACCAACGCCAAGCATGCTTATTCAAATTGACCAAACTCTCCACAAACACTTCTTCATCTCAACAACAAACTCAAAAAACAATTCTAGAAAACCAATTGACATCAATAATTTCTAAATTGCAACTGTACTTAACCAAAACACAAAAGTACCAAATTTGAGATAAGAAATAGCATAACTAGAACAAAATCTAATGCATAACCAATATTGCTACTTTATTACAAACTCAAAAGCAATATATCATAGACTCCAAAACAAAATCCACACGGTTTCTCGTTTCATCAAAAGATCTCAAAAGGGCACCAATCATAAAGAGATCGTAGAAACCGCAGCCTCAAAACTTGTAACCCTAAAGTGCAATATCATCATCAAAGACATCGTTGGCAATATTTGCGGATTGGTCCTCATTGGACTTTTCCCCATTCTTCCTCTTTAATTTCCAACAATCAGCTTTGACATGACCCTTCACGTGACAATAGTTACAGATTTTATTCTTGCCAAAATTCTTTCCACCATGAGCAACCAAAGCATTTGTTTGAGCAGAATTATTAGATTTATTAACCAACTTATTGTCAATTAAATCTCTTTGAGTTAAGGCATCCTTAACATCCTGCAAACTCAAATCATCTCTACCATACAATAAAGTATCTCGAAACTGCTTATACGAAGGCGGTAAAGAACACAACAACCTAATAGCCATATCCTCATCATCGATTTCTACATCGATGTTTTGCAAATCCATAATAATAGAGAAGAATTCATCTAAATGAGACTCAAGCAGTTTACCTTCTTCTAGACTGAGATCATGAAGTCTAGATTTGAGTAGTGGACGGTTGGTCACGCTCTTTGTCATATAAAGTGACTCCAACTTCAACCACAAACCCGCGGCAGTCGTCTCCTTGGCAACCTCTCTCAAAACTTCATTAGATAGACTTAAATGAATCGCCGAGAGTGCCTTCAAATCGATCTCCTCCCACTGATCATCCGTCATACCCGAAGGCTTTTTGGATGCACCTTCAATAAGCCTTGTGACAGCCACTTTGAACCAAGATGGCTTTCATCTTCAATTGCCATAGGCCAAAATTTACTTGCCTATCAAATTTCTCAATATTGAATTTCATTGACATAATTGAATCAAACTCGTTCTATAAACACATAAGATCTTAAACCAAGCTCTGATACCAATTTGTTAGGAAACTGGGTGTTGTAGTTTGATTAATGCGGAACAAAATCAATGAAATAATAAGGATGAGAAAACAATAAAGAAGAGAAACAAAAGAACACAAGGATTTACGTGGTTCGGTCAAAATAGACCTACGTCCACAGGTGGGGGATTCGAGCTTCTTCACTATGATGGAGAAAAATAGAGAGAATAATTACAAGGAGTCCTAAAATTCTAGAGGCTAAAAGTGCTTCATAAGTTGTGTCTAATAATGAACACCAAGAGGTCCTTTTATAACATAAGGAACCCCGCACAAAAAACCCTAGAATATATACTCCGCACAGAACCCTAAAAAAGAAAATCCGATTCGGAAACGCGTCTCGCAAACCGTGAGGCGCGGTGATGGCCGCGAGTCGTTGTATGCTCTCGGCAATTCTTCGTAAAACGGGCGTAACTTTCTCGTTTCTCAACGAAATTGGGCATATGACCTATAGTTGGAAAGCTCTTGAAACAAGCTTTCACCTTCAATTTGAATCACATCAAAACCATTTATAGATTGAGAGATATGTGCATTCAAAGTCAGCCTTATGCCATTTACAAGATTTCAAGACACAAATAACACATAAGAACAAGAAATTTACATCCACACCATACTTAGCATTGACACAACCATTTACAACCAAAAATATAATAAAATACAAAATTAAAATAAATGGAGTTTCATTGAACTTACATTGCTCCAAAGTATATATGGATATACACCACTCAAAATATATAAACAATCTCCTTCAATATAGTTATTAGTCTTCTGATGAGGAATTTTTTTAAAAGAATTTGTGATTGATACAGTAGATTGGTAGAGTAGCTTTTGTTTGTGATTGTAAACTATGGCGGCAAATAAGCGTCACTAGGGCGCTAATCATTTACTTTTTTTTTCCTCAATTAAAAATTATTTTTTTTTTTTCATTTTCATATGAAGTTTGCAATATGCAAATGTGAAGCTTGGCGGCAAACTAGAAAGTGGATGAGCAGTGTAGACCACAATCACTTTCATATCTTTTTTTTAAAAATTTCTTCAAATAAAAATTATCTTGTTTTAAACAAAATCTTCTCTTTTTGCTTTAAATCAAAATTATAAATAAAGGGTTGAGATTACACAAACTCTACCTCTAGAGTTCTCCTAAAACTCTAGAGGATCCGGACTCTGCTATGCGTGGGTTCTCGTGAGTGATGCTAGCATGTGAGTGGCGTGATTATAGGTGATCATGGGTGATAATATGGCAAGGAGCTGCTATAGAAGTTGCATGAAATCAGCTTTGTAAGTGGCGTGACTACAGCTAGAATATAGGAGTTTGTTGCAACAACATGCAGTCCCTCATTTCATTCTCATTTGTAACGTGGTAGTTAGCTGCAGCAACATGGGTATATGAATGTTTCAGAGTCTCAGAGTGGATTTGTGCCTAGTAGGTTGATAACAGATAACATTCTTGTGGCTTATGAATGTTTTCATTACCTGAGGAAAAAGAAGAAAGGCAAAACTGGTTGTCTGGGGCTGAAGCTTGATATGAGTAAAGCCTATGACAGAGTGGAATGGACTTTCCTGGAGCAGATGATGTTTAAAATGGGCTTTCCTCTCTGTTTTGTTAACTCTATTATGAGATGTGTTCGTTCTGCAGCTTTCTCTATTCTGGTGAACGGGAAACCTTCTAGGAGCTTCTTTCCCTCCAGAGGACTCCGACAGGGTGATCCACTGTCCCCGTTCCTGTTTATTATCTATGCTGAAGGTCTGTCTACCTTATTGAGAGATGCAGAAGAGAAGAAGATGATTCATGGAGTCAAAATTGGTAATAAGGTGGATCCCATTTCCCACCTTTTCTTTGCGAGATGACGCTTATTGTTCACTCGGGCAAATGAAGATGAAGTTGAGAATGTACTGGATATTCTTTCGTCTATGAAGTCGCTTCAGTCAAAAACCGAATTTGGAAAAATCGGAGGTGTCTTTTAGCCGAAATTTGGACTCACCAAAGAAAGAAATGCTTGATTGAAGTTAGCATTTAAGGTCGTGGAAGGACATGACAAATATTTAGGGCTTCCAACTTACCTTGGTAGCTCTAAAAAATAGGTTTTCCAAACTATTCAGGATAGGATTTGGAAGAAGTTGAAGGGATGGAAAGAAGGCTATTTATCGCAAGCGGGTCGGGAAGTGCTTATCAAATCCATTGCACAAGCGATTCCCACCTACGCTATGCAATGTTTTAGCATTCCGGTTAGCATTCTTAATGAAGTTGAAAGATTGTGGGATTTTTTTGGGGGCAAAAACAAGATGAAAGGCGCACGATATGGATTGCTTGGCATAAGTTACAAATCTCCAAAAAGGAAGGCGGGCTCGGAATGAGGAATTTACAAGCTTTTAACAAAGCTTTACTAGCCAAACAGGCTTGGAGGATTCTCACGAATTCGAAATCATTAATGGTGCGCACTCTAAAGATGAAATACTTCCCGAATTCAGATTTCTTCGAAGCAAAAGTTAGCCCAAACGCCAGTTTCATGTGGAGGTCAATAATGTCTGCAAGAAATCTGCTTGCACGAGGTGCGTTAAAGGTGGTTGGGGATGGTTCGTCCATTGAAATATGGAAGGACCCCTGGGTCCCTACACTCCCAAAGTTTCGGGTGACCCCTATGCAAGATGAGGTTGAGTTTAAGCCTAACAAAGTGAGCGAATTAAAAGATGGAGGCAGCTGGAATTTAGTGCTGCTAAATGATTACTTTCAAGAGTGGGAAAGAAAAGAAATTTTAAAGATTCCCATTGTGTTATATGCGGGAGATGATAGCTGGACGTGGTTACCTACAAAACATGGTGCTTTCTCAGTGAGGAGTGCCTACTATTTGGAGCTAAACGCGAGGCAAAGCGATAGAGCCACTTCGTCAGACAACTCGAATGCAAAAATTTGGAGGAGATTATGGGAGGCCTCCGTCCCCCCCCCCAGGTCAAAAATTTTGGGTGGAAAGCTTTGCATGAAGTTGTTCCCATCAAGACAAATCTGGCAGTTCGTGGTATTACCACTGAGTGCGTATGCCCATTGTGTGGTGATTGCGAAGAAACAGTTGAGCATGCTTTCATTTCATGCCCCGAAACCCGTGTAATTTGGTATACATCACCCCCGCGAATGGATGTAAAAAGAAATGTTTGTTCTTCGTTCAAAGAGTGGTATATGAACCATGCTCTTAACTATACTAATAATGAATGGTGGAGTCTTGTTTGGAGCCTCCTTTGGGGCATTTGGTTAAAACGAAATGCATGGGTGTTCGAAAAAAAGAAAGTGCAGGTGGAAGAAGTTGTTAGAAGAGCTGTGACCTGTGTAGGTGAGTATAATAAGGCGAATGAGGTGCAGGTGGAAGAAGTTGTTAGAAGAGCTGTGACCTGTGTAGGTGAGTATAATAAGGCGAATGAGGTGCCAGTGAAGAAGAGGTATGCTCCAAAAGCTAACTAACAGATGTGGAAACCTCCGATGGAAAACAACTACAAAATTAATTCGGATGCTGCCTGCTTCCCTGATGGCAGATTCGGATTTGGAGGTGTGGTGAGGGATACCGTTGGTGATGTAATGCTGGCGACATGTTGTACCACACAAGGAAATGAGGATGTAGCTGTAGCCGAAGCCCTTGCGGCGAGACATGCTCTGAGTATTGCAATGGATGCTGACTTCGTCAATGTTGTGCTGGAAGTTGATAGCATAAAGCTCTACAATTATTTGAAGGGAAAGATGCAGGAAAGCTCGACTTTTGGCTATGTGATTAATGACATCTTGCAATTAGCTAATAGTTGTAGTTCTATTAGTTTCTCTCACATTGGCAAACAAGGCAATCGAGTAGCTCATAGGCTTGCTCAAATTAGTAGAAACTTTGAGGAAATGAGAGTTTGGTTGGAGGATTTTCCTCAGGAAGCTTTAAGTGATGTAACAGCAGATATTTTGAACTTGAATGAATAAATGTTGCCTTTCTTGTCCAAAAAAAAAACATGGGTATAGTGGCGCCTAAAATCAAGGGAGAACATTCTTAGCTACAGCAATATGGAAACATGGAAGAGTGCGTGGCAACAACAACTAGAATTAAGGAAATCAGTTAGTTTTCCTTAACGTGTGTACTGTTAGTTAGTCTTAGTTATTTTAATTAATTTATATCTTTTATTAGTTTATTTTAATTATTGTAAAAATCAGAAAATGAGGTTGTAATAGTCGTATAAATATCAAAAGTAATGAATGAGAAAAGATGGACTTTTATGACAAAAACAATGTTTTTGTTTCTCTTGTGTTTTCAGTTTACTTTCTTGGATTAGAAAGTTAAAGTGAATTTGTTTCTATGCTAGATTAGTTTTGGCTAAACTAATAGGTGTTCTTAGGATCCTTAAAGTTTGCAAGGTGGTGTGTTTGTATCCTTGTTAAGCTTCAAGGCAGCCATAACCGAGTGTTTTTGTGGATTTAATCACTCTTGGTTATTTTCTATCCTTCTACACTTGTATGATTCGAGTGTTACTCCAATTATACAACATATAGTCGAGATATTTCAATATTTCCATCACTTATTCCCTTCTTTTTCCCTAGCCAAAACATTATTCCCATCACTAGATTGTGAAAGGTGATAAATTCACTAAATTGCACCAAGGAGACAACTTATTTGAGAAAGACCAATCCCGACAGAGAAAACCCATTTATGCTTTCTAAATTTAGTGAATATTGAAGCTAACGAGATACGAAAAGAAGAGGTGATTTGGTGCCTTGTCCATGATTGGCCTTCTTAATGTTTTTGTTGATTTCCCTAGGTGGTAGAGGTGGTAAAATGGACCCGCACCCAATACCAGACCCGAAAATACCCGACCCTAGACATGTTCTTTCACCCGAAAACACAACACGAAAAGTAACCTGAACCGAACCCACCCGGCCTGAAGTGGCCTGAAAATTATGACCCGTACCAAACCCGAAAATAATGATGCAATATTTTTCACCAACATTTAAAAATGAACTTAAACTTCGTTTTTAATTATAACAAAATTATTAGCATTATTGCACCTGCAGATCTCTGACTTAGATTTCGAAACCCCATCTAACGCAAAGTGATTACTAAAGTGAACCTCGTCAAAGATGTGTGGATAATGCTTTTGAATCCACTCAATTGTATGAGCTTTTATGACATTTTGACATGACCTAAAAAGTATGAAAATCTTCGTTAATCTAATCACATTACACTTAGATAAAAAAAAATACAACATAGAAGCTGCAAAAACTTGATAACTTTAGCTTGTTAAAAGTCTTTTGAGCTTCTGAGATAAGGATCTTATCCTTGAAATAAGAAGACTTTTTTTTGCTCTATTTAGGTTCACAATGTTTTTTTTCATGATTGAATCATTGAAATTTGAAAGTTGGACTCATTGCATCCATTCCACAAAGTAAGTTATATAAATATTTAAAGTCTTATAAAAATGCAAATAGCAAAATACAAAAGGCGTCAAAAGGTTTAAAGTAACTTTTGCCTTTTCGTTTTCGATTATCATTTTGGGCTTTTGGAGGGTAAGTGGCGCAAAATAAAAAGATTTAGAGCGGGAATGTTAAAGGGTCCAAATTTTCAAAAAAAAAAAAGTCAAAGTTTTTTTTTTAAATATATACATTATACATATATATTATATATTATATATTATATATTATATATTATATATTATATATTATATATTATTTATTATTTATTATTTATTATTTATTATTTATTATTTATTATATATTATATCTTATATATTATATGCTAAAATATTTTTTGGACTGGATTGGACTCCAAGGAGTTGAGTCCAAATCCAGTCCGAAAAATATTTGGACTCAAAAATTTGAGTCCGAGTCCAGTCTAAACATTTTTCTGTCTGATTCAGTCCGACATATTTGGATTGGACTATGGACTTTTCGTAGTTCACTTACACCCCTACCTAAGATCATCCATAGACGAGGTCACAAGATTGTGTAAATATTATCACCTGTCTCCCTACATTTTATCTCTTCGTTCAACACACTCACCTTCGATTTTAGGTATTCCTTATACTCAAACCTTCTCATTATGCACTTCTTCAAATTTCGTACACTTCAGACGTCGTGAAAGTAGGTGAATTCTCTCCATCGCAGCATTTCCCATGTCGACAAAAAGCTTAGTAGCAGCCAAGTAGCGCTCAAATTGGATTTGCTTGGAAAATTGGAGAAACCTTCAATGTCGACGTATTGGAGTTTGACGTCGCCTGCAGGGCTCTCGCGCTGCCACTCTCCCATTCTCTCTCATATGTAATATATGTGTGGACTAAAATAAACATATAATAATAAAAATCGAGACATATAAATGATGGAAATTTTTATCATTTATCGATCAGAAAATCAAACCCAAAACAACGATCCCCCAATGAAATGATATTCGCAGTATGTAACTTTAAGAGTAAACATGCAATAAAATGCAATGTGTTGTATTACCCTCTATCAATATAACAACAACAACAATCTTCTTAGGCAATGAACCACCACAAGAGGAACCAGTAGAACCTCCGCTTCGGCCAGCTCCACCACCAAACTCAATATTGACAACATTCACTCTTGAATGATTCGAGGTCTGAGTGGAACTTTGTGACTTGTAAACAACAAATTAAAGGCCAGTTTTTGCCTAAAGAATTTATTGCAACCTTATGAAGAAAGTTAATAGAAGAAGATATTACTTATAGCGTAAAAGAAAGTATATGGCATGCAATCAATTTCCACGTGAATGAATCTATATGAGGAATTGGATGGTGAACTAAAGACGTTCATTGATGAAACAATATCCTCAAATGGTCCAAATGGAGTTGTGTTCTCCGCTTGTTGAACCCGCTCGCGAACTTCTACCGGAAAGGTACCAAATCAACATCTCTATTATTTCTATAATTTACCCCCCGTGTTTTTTAAAATTCTATAATGTACCCCGAATGTTTTTTATCCTACACCGTACCCCTTTATTTTTTAAGTTTTCTACAAAATACCCCTTTATTTTTTAAGTTTTCTACAAAATACCCCTAGTGTGTATTAATGAAAACGAACTTAATGATTTTTGAATTCCCACCCAAACCTCCGCTTAGTACAATCTACTCCCACCCAAACCTCCTCATCCCTCCACCCCAGCCCCCCTCCCCCTCCTCCACCGCCGCAACTCCCAACCCCCTCCCCGCCAACCCAGCCTCCCTCCCCCCTCTCCTCCGCCGCAGCCCCTACCCCCCCGCCGCCAGCCCCATCCCCCCACTCCTCCCCTTCGATTTCCCGCTGTACCTCCCCCTTCGATTTCCGCAGTCCCACCCCCTCCCCCTTCGATTTCCCACGCCCAAACCCCCTCCCTTCGATTTCCGCAGCCCCCACCCCCTCCCATTCGATTTCCCAGCCTCCACCTCCCCTTCGATTTCCCGCAATAATTTTCAATGCATCATGCGAAATACAGATGGAAGAGAGAGACTTGAGCGTTGATTTTGCGTTGAAACACGATTCAACTGGGCTGATTTTTTAAAAAACAATGGCGAGGGTGGTGGTGGTTGTTGTTCACAGCTGCGGTGCGAGGGGAGGGAAGGGGTGGAGGGGAAAGGGTGGGGGGGTTGGGAAATCGAAGGGGAGGGGGAGGGGGGGGGAAATCGAAGGGGAGGGGGAGGGGTGGGGGGAAATCGAAGGGGAGGGGGAGGGTGGGGGAAATCGAAGGGGAGGGGGAGGGGTGGGGGAAATCGAAGGGGAGGGGGAGGGGGGGGAAATCGAAGGGGGGGGGAGGGGTGGGGCGCGGGCGGCGGTCATGGTGGTTGCGGGGTGGAGGAGGGGAGGGGAGGGGGGGGGGCGGGTCAATGGGGTCGGGAGGGAGGGTTGAGAGAGAACCCCGTAAATGCAAAGAGAATTTAACGGTAAACGTTACGTACACTTAACGTAGGGGTACTATGTAGAAAACTTTAAAAACTTAAGGGTACAGTGTAGAAGAAAAAAACATTATGGGTATAAAGTAGAATTTTAAAAAAACACAGGGGTATATCATAGAAAAACCTTTCTTTATAAATGGCCTTTGCATGAATATCACACTTGAAGACATAATTTTTCTTATAAAACAGGATAAGGATTGGCACCCATATACTGCAAAAATGTTGCCAGCTCAGCTCCATGTCCATATACCTCTTAGGACTTGTGTTTATCGCCATTGGTTTGCTTTAACTTTATGGAACATAATCTTCCACATCTTTTAGCTAGACAATTTGAGGTGATTAAGGGGTTGAATCGGATGGCGCCCGGAGATGATCTTGAATTGATCAAATTTAAGAGTAATAAGGGGAAAAGTGGTCCGAACCTTACAGTGCAATATAAGAACGAGCTCTCAATATGGAACAAGAGGCAATTTGCAGAGAGGTGCTTCAAGACCGCTTTAGGTTCCCGCATCTCGAGCTCAAACCCGCCCAATTCGAAGACCGCCAAAGACTCATCGTTGTTCCTCCCGCATCCCCAACACTCCCTATATGCCACCTCCATGTCCAATCAATGTTCGGCTTCTCCTAGGCTTCTCCTAGTTAGGGGTGTTAAAAAAAAACTCGACCCGCTTGTCCTAGCCCGCTGCACCGCCGACTCGAAAAAATAATGTCGGTATTTTTTCTAATTTTGTAATTTTGTCAGGCCGGGTAGGGGTGTAAGTGGATTGGACTGGATTGGACTTTGCTAAATCCAAATCCAGTCCAAAGTTTTTTGGACTCGAGAAATTGAGTCCAAGTCCGATCCAAATATTTTTTGAGTCCAATCCAACCAAATCCGATAATTTTTTCTTAAGTCCGAATTCCCATCAATCCAAACTCAATTATTATATTATTTTTTTTCCGATTTAGATTCAATGATTCACAACGTTTTTTCATAATTGAATTTGAAAAATTAAGCTCATTATATCCATTCCATAAAATAAGTCACATACATCTTTTATATTATATGTATAAATATTAAATATATATACATTATATATACCTAAATATTAAAATATATATATATATATATATATATATATATATATATATATATATATATATATATATATATATATATATATATATATATATATATATATATATATATATATTTATATATTTATATATATTTGGACTGGACTGGACTTATTGGACTCCAAAGGGGTGGACCCAAATCCGATCCGAAAATATTTAGACTCGAAAATTTGAGTCCGAGTCCAGTCCAAATAATTTTCAGTCCAGTCTAGTCTGACAAGTTTGGACCTGGATTTGGACTGGACCTCTGACTTTTCAAATCCACTTACACCCCTAAGGCCGGGTACCCGACCCCAAAAACGGATCGGGTCACCGGCCGACTTTTTTTAGTCAATCGGGTACCCGAGAAAAATATTTTTCCTTTTTGAACTTAGGTTGTTGAGTGTGAGTAAATGCACGTTGGGCTTCGCCCAAGTGTATAAGCATTGATCTTTTTTATACTTTCCCGTTCTTTCCCGGTCGGATCATGGCCGGTTTGTATCCGGGTACTCGAATAGTCGAGAACCCGGTTATGAACACCCTACTTCCGGTCCCTTCCATAATGGCGACCCAAACCAGTGGAGGGTGCATTATGAGGAGCCCACTGATATGTTTGAACAGCCCGTTGAGGAGCCCACTAGTATGTTTGAACATCCAGTTGAGGAGCCCACTAGTATGTTTGAACAGCCCGTTGAGGAGCCTACTAAGAAGATCAAGAAGGAGAGGCGTAGGGCATATTATGTTGAGTTCTATCCTAGTTACAGAGCTTGTATTCACGGGCCAAAGTGGCTTAAGGCCTAAGGGTGAAGCTTTTGTAGTGTTGCTCACTCTTATGGTTGCCTTAAGTAACGGTTACCTTACAACTTACAAGTACCCGTCTCATCCTAACTCCCAAATCAGTGAGTGAGTTGGAGGCAAAGACTAGGGGTGTCCAATGGGTAGGGTTGAACCAGAATTTGGACCGGACCGGGCTGGACAAAGGATTCTGGTCCGGTCCCCGGTCGACCGAAAATTAAGATTCCGGGTTTCCGGTCCGTTACGGTTCGGATCGGTGGACCGGTATTTCTGTTTTTTTAGTAAAAAAAATAGTTTAAAGGTTAAAAAAACTTCAAAGTTATAAAGTTAAAAAGCTAAAAACATACTCTTTATTAACTTTACGATTATTGTTGTTAGATTTATTACTAAATTTTAATGTATCTAATCTATAACTATGTATAAATCTAAATAAAAAAGTTTTTTTTTAAAAAAAAAACATACAGATTCCGATCCAACAGGTCCAAAATCGGACCGGACATGAAAAATTTCGATCCAAATCCGGTACAAAAAAAAATTCAATTTTGGTCCACCTGGTCCAACCAGCGCTTCGGTCCCGGTGCATACCCCTACCAGAGACAGCTGCCATTGTCATGGCTACAGTACTTGGACTCGGCTTGTTTGGAGGGTCAATTCTAGGCTGGCTTTGGGTGATATGATAAATGACGTTTTTAGATTGCTGTTTAGTTTATCCTTTTGAGACCATATTAGCTTAATATGATGTCTGGATTTACTGTAGTTTGGAGTAGTAAATGGAATCTATAGAGTTATGCGCTCTTATCATTTCAGAATTTCTCTATCCAATAGTACGGAGAATCAGTCAAGTGCAAATGCAACCTTTAAAATCAAAGAGGTAAGAAATAAAGAAATCCAGAAGAAGCGTTCATCATATAACCAGAATTTACACCAGATGGAACTCAACTTACAAGCCCCCATAAAAGCAGCAGCAGTAGTTTCCACTTTACAGATGAAAGAATACTATTTTTCAGATTTAATAACACACTTGGAAAAAGAAAAATACTAATCCTAGTAAAATTAGACTAAAATTTACGAAACTCGTCCACAACCCATTCCTTCAAATGTTACAATTGACGTGTCCAGATAGTAATTGATGTTTCCTTTCCATATATTACATTTTTACCACTTTCTGGGCACTCTTAACATCTTCAACCTTCTCTTTGTTTCTTTACCTGCAACGTGCAATTATACACTCAATCAAACTGCCACATCATAGAAACAGGATATGTGCAAAATGCAAACTAGTACCAACAACTGCAGTCCCCCTGTTTCTGTAAGGTATTTAAGAGACGATCAGATACATTCGAGATGATAACATGACCTAGTAATTCTAGGTTAGTATAGCATCATAATTTTCAACTCTTTCCAAATCTAGGAAAGACAGCAGACCTATCAACTAAAAGTGGTTATCTTCCCTATATATGCAAAGCCGAAGTGCTGGTGCATCCTAACCAGAGGGGAATCAGGTCTCTACAGGTTAAAACATACAGATATGCCAACTAATGATCTAAGAGCCTAAAATGGACAAAATGCACTCGTCTCTACCCTGCCAGGAACCCCAACCCCAAATCATTTGATCCAAAAAACAGCCAGCAGAAATGGTCCATGCAACAGCATCATTAGCCATGAACTAGACTTCATACGTAACACTTGGCAATTAAAAAAATGCAAAAGCATCATCATAATCAAATGTATTCTTCGCTAAACATGCTTTTAGTTTAGCTAATATATAAAACATCACAAGCATAATATCATATTGAACCCCATTCCCTCATAGAAGTAGTAGCTATGTTCATATCAAACTAATATAAGTATGTTTCATAACATAAAGAGACTAAAAAAGTTGAACCGTTGTAAAAGTTTTCCAATACATAGTAAAAGAATGGGTGACCAAAGTTAGTATAGGAAAAGGTCAAACATGGATAATCATTGTGAAACTATAGATATGTATATCGCAATGGTCGGCCTAATGACTTCCAAAAATGTTTTGTAATTAAGACACTTGTGAGTGTAGTGCCTGTGCAAAAGATGAGTACTTTAGCAGATCCTATTACGGTTAGGATATTTCAGTATTTCCATTACTTATCCAATTGTCATTCCCTAGCCAAAACATCATTCCATCACTAGAATGTGAAAGGTGATATATATACTAAATGCGCCATCAGATGACTCATTTGGGAAAGAAAGGGCAGTAGACCCAGCAGATAAAAAAGGATTTGTGATTTCTATATTTAGTCAAGTTCAAAGCTAGAGCACCATATATAGATAAGGTCTTATCAAGTACTACCAGAAGACGAGGCGAACGTCGAGGAGATGCGAAGAGATGAGGTGATTTGGAGCCTTGTCCATGATTGGCCTTAATATTTCTGTTGACTTCTCTAAGAGGGAGTGGTGATTTACTTCTGCTATCAATTGAAACTGAGGAAAATGGGGCAGATAAAGATATACTGGTACAATCTTGATCCTGATATATGAAGTCCGATATAGACCCTGAGAAACAAAGAAGATTTACATATATTAGAAAAGCCAACCACAGAATCCGTCGAACTAAATAATGCAGCGGCTAGGTCTTAAACATTAGAAGTTCAGAACTTTTCATTTCAAAATCAAGTAAAACTGCAACAGCTCCATAAGTTAAGGCAACAGCTGACATAAAGCTTGTTGATCTCCAAGGAACATGTTTTCAATATGAATGATTACCACAAAGAAAAGAGATTTACAGGTCCTCCATCTACACTTTTACTGAGAGACATTATCATGAGTAAGAGCATACCTGATGCTGCAGCTTGAAATTTTCCTCTCATAATTCTAACAAATCTGAATAAGCCATTGCTTTTGTTTAACTCAAGGACCAGATCTTCCATGTCATTTAAAAGTGGCTTACAATCAAGCACTGCGGCAACAATTTCATCATAAGTAAAGCTTATACACAAGAAACAAATTCTTTCACTGTCCAACATAAGCAAAAGATATCAGATATGAAAAGAATATGCTTCACATTCATAACACAAGACTTACGAGTATATGTTTCATTCGCATGGCGAACAGTGAAAGAATACTCCTCAGATGGACATTTTTTATTGATGTTAGTAAATGTGAATGTTACACCTGCCCGAAGAGACAATTACGAGAGTTAAGAAATTGATATAACAAGAAGAACGCATGTTTTACAAATAGTAAAAAGTTCGAAATTACCATGTCCCCCATCAATACGGAAACCAAGTACCCTGTTGTACCATATAAATGCTTCTTGTATTTCTTCTCTGTTCCTAAAAGCTTCGTGACTTTTCTCTTCAGATTCAGCAAGAGCTTTTAAAATTTTAAATAAAAGGAATGAGTAAAAGTACAGATATACTCAACATTATTGCATCACAAAATTTGACGCATAGACAATAAAATTGCTTCATGGTTTCAAAGAATGATAGAACACAGGAAAAATGCAACACGATGAGAGATTTAAGTATTTAACACTTGGCAATAGATAGAGAGATCCAAATGCGCACAACTTCACCCCTATACAGTCAAGACTAGTTGAGACTAATTTAAGAACCCACAAAAAGTCAAAGCCTGGTAAGGAAAGAAGCATAACATACAGATTGCACACATTATCACGAGTTATCCTTAAAGTATCAGCTTTCATCACAAACTGGATTGGATATGCTGAATGTGGGAATGCAAGTTTAGTTATATCGGGAACTGAAATCTATACTCAGAAGCAGCAAATAAAAGCTGCACGTGAAGAAAATTTCCACTCAAAGAGTGAAAATTTCCATTGATGAGAAGGCAATGCATGACAGAGAATGCATATAATACTGACAGAGGCCACCCCTATAAAAGAGAAGACACCAACCAGAAGCCTGCAAATAACCAGATGCATTATTATATCCACCTTGCCACGCCTGCCTTATTTCAGAACCCTAATTCCATTCAAATAAACTATAACTACCAGAAAACATAGAGGCAGGAAGAAGCAAAGAAATCAATAATATGGCAACCATACTCAAGATTATATTTGATAGTTGAGAGACATTCGTAAGTCCATCTTACCAACTTCATTCCAATAACCTCCTACCCTCCACAAAACAACATCAAGCAAATAAGACCATAGGGCTCATAGCCAGTATTGAGTTCATATTCTTCTCCAAGGCATTTGTTTGCTAGCAGAGGAGCACAAAGTATATGAGATGCCAATCTAAAAAATTCTGAAAATTCTTGAAATGAGGCTCATTGGAGAGAATCACAAGCTGCCCATCAATTAAGACAAAGGTCCCAAAAGACTTGAACTTTGAAGATACACATGATATACAATGTCATTATATGTGATACTCCCGATCCTCCTCCTGATTAATCTATTTCACCCCATTCAAGTGTATATTAGAGGATCTCATTAAGGTCAGTCAAGGTCACCATGAAGCAAATGCTAAAGAAATTTAAGGGTAACCATCATATTCATACGCAGAACCCTCATACAAACAAGAGCCGAGATACGATCAAGTGAGAGTAATGTCCAACATATCAGATAAAGCAGTAACTAAAATAGCACTTTGCCTCTATAATAAAGGCTTTATTTATTTTTCAATGAGCAAGAGTCAATTAAATCTTGATCATCTATACTGAAAGCTACCACAATTCTGGGGTAACAAGAGGCAAAATGTAACCAAGTAATACATAGTCAAGATACTACCTAAATGATCATGGTATTGGTTTTTGAACTATTAGGGTCATTGCCATCCAACAAGTGAAAGTTGTATGAAGATCACTCTCATATCAACAGCTAACCATTCTGCAATGAAAACTGAGCGCAGAGGTAATTTCATTTCCATCTTTATTTGGCCTGCGGAGGGCGTGGAGTGACATTGGAGGATGAAAATACTATATACTAACTCACTTAACTTAGTAATGAAGAGCAGTTATAATCACTGTCAATCCAAAACATCATAACCACATAATTATTCAATAACTCAAATCTGCATTGGAAAGTAGACAACACAAACTTTGTGCAAATAATCTATTTAACAAACAGAAATTTCAATCAATTGCAAAGAGAAGTTTTACTTTTGGATTGTTCAGATAAGATGGCTGCATATTCATCTTTTCTGGCTGCTTGATCTCGTACAATTTTCTGAAGCTCCTCCACTTTTACTCTTGTTTCTGAAAGAGAGTCCATTACTGCAATCCTTTTGGCCTCTCTCCGCGTCTTAACTGTGAACACAAGACAATAATAAAGGAAACTACATCAAAAGGCTTGCTAATTGCAACACAAGATCTCTAGATTCCTTAACTTGTGTACATGTTGGTCTTCAAAGACACTTATGCTACCTAATGGATGTAATTAGTCTATAGGCCCATCAATCATTATATAGTGCTCAGATTTCGACTAATTACCCACAAAATCAAAAGAAACAATGCATAATAGCAACCAAAGACAGATTTATATTCCTTAATCTCGAAAAATTAAAACAGGTACAATGTTCACATTTAAGACATTAACTCTCTTCCAAGTAGCTTCTCTTTACCATTTTCTTAATGATTCCCAATTTATGTTCTCTTGATTACTTCTCCAGTACTCTTCTGAAAAACTTCCTGCACAATTTCTAAGCTACCCCCTTTCGAGGTGACCCCACTTCATGCACACTTCCCCAAGCTCACTAACTATCCCACTACTGAAGGTAAGATTACTTAGCTGTCCTTGCATAGGTGAACTGAATGGGTGGCTGTTGCTGATATGTTGCATATAGCTACTACTCCCAGATACTAAATAGTGACAATACAAAGTGAGTAGATTTAAGTCTATGATTCAAAACAACATGAAACTTAATGGTAAGAATCATCAAGAATTAGAGTAATAAACTGCACAATAAAGTGGATGGTTTCAAAATTAAAACAATGAAGCAAGTCAACATTAAGAATAGAGAACAACATTACTTAGGAGCATGTACAAGCCCTACGTCACAAGGATAACCTAGCCATGCATTATAATGTATGGCATGCATCATCTAGTAGCCATGTTATGGGCTGGAATTAATCCCTCAAGCCAACTTTCTGATATAAGCAAATGCAAATACTGCAATATTTAGCTTTTAAAAGTCTGAAAAATTAAGGTAAACTATGAAGCAGAGGGATTATAAAAATGTCACCATCAATGCAACTCAGTTACAAATCAAGGGATGCACCACGAAGGGATAACATTATTCA
Source organism: Beta corolliflora (assembly GCA_947648045.1). Taxonomy (NCBI): domain Eukaryota; kingdom Viridiplantae; phylum Streptophyta; class Magnoliopsida; order Caryophyllales; family Amaranthaceae; genus Beta; species Beta corolliflora. The sequence goes on from CANSZD010000807.1 coordinate 65,444, forward strand.
TTTAAAACACAGCTGCAAAGAACAACAAATTCAAACGATTGTTGATGTGTCAAAAAAAAAGCTTAGATACTAAGCCAAAAACTTGAGCATAAACCGCAGCATACCATTATTACCATATACTTGCCCCAGGTATAATCTGTCTTTTCCTTGTTTTAAAGGTTCCAGATTGGAAATGATCATCTCATTAGATCTTGAGAAAATGTTTGGACAGAAGAGCAATCTATTTTTCTGCTTCTCTCTATAATAGTATGGTACACTCTGCATTATGCTTCTGTCTACACTCACCATACTAGCAATGGTTGTGATAGTCACTTATGGAGGCATCCCTGTGAGAGGGAAATACATGAGCTAGCCTCGATTTTCGAGGTTCCATCTTCTCAACTATTGAAGGTGGGGGATTTCAAGAGGTGGTTAGGTGATCCGAAGCTTCTCTTGTGATTCCTTTTTGGTTTGCCTACCGTTGGCTCGGAGTCGTATCCCCGGTTCACAGTTTTATTTCAAAGGCTCGGGTTCCTTTTAAGGTGAGAGCTCTTGTGTGGACTTGACGGTAGGCTGAGTTTTGAGTCAACACTCAACACTAACAACATGCTCCAAAGGAGAAGATCATTGATAGCTATTTTGCCGGATAAATGCATGTTGTGCCATGCCACTAGTGAACTCTGCTCGTATGCCTTCCTTTATCGTTAGATGGCATGTAAATATGTAACATTTGGAGGTTTTTTTCCTGTGCAAGGGGAAGTCCTGAACTTTCCCTTGTACTGTTTTGGTTAGCTGCAGTTTTATTTTTCGGGCTTTGAAAAGGGCAAGGAGAAGAAGATGTTGTGACGCTAGGTAGCACCGACACGGATACGGGGACGGAAAACGGCAAAACCAAAATTTCTAAAAAACGGGTACGGCTTGGATTCGGCAAAAAAAAAATTGAATAATATATATTACCTTAAATTTTTAATAGATGTAAAATCTCCATATAACTTTTGTAGAAAAATATTAAATGACATACATGTAAAAATATAAACTAATAATTTAAAAAAGTCTTGTAAAAATTGTCATTAAAAAAAGTCTTCTAATGTGCCCAACACCCAAATAAATCCCCTTTCTAAAGAAAAAAAAACAGAAAAAAAAAGAATAAACCTATAAACATTAACCCCTCCCTCTCCCTTTCTCTCTCCTCTTTATTTTTCTTGGTAAATTCTCTCTCCTCTTTATAACATTAACCCCTCCCTCTACTTTTTACTTACATACGCTCCACAAAGGGAGCTCTTCAATAAGTTCCCGGCCACCACGCAGCCCACCGGCGCACCACATCGTAAACTTCTCGCGACTCCAAATAATAGGTCGCTTCTCAACGCCGACTCCGATCCCTAACCATTCGTCCTCCTTCATATATGTTTAGTGCTTGAATTTTTAGTTTTAGTGTTACAAACCCTAGATCTGAGAAAAAAGGAGGAAGAAGAGGGAAGAGTATGTCTAAAAGCTTCAAAATCCGTCCCCATCAACCTCCCTAGTCGTCCCGTATTGAACCCGACGTCCCCACCATTCAAGAGTCGTCAAAGGGACGTTTTTCCGGTGTATCCGTCCCATACCCGGTACGGGAAACGACACTCCGGGAAGTAACCGTGCTTCATAGCTGCGATGGAATGTATTTATGGCGATCATATAATTTTGGGATATTATCTCGTATAACCCCGACATATAGGCCTTTTCCCAAATAAACCCGACATATTTTTTTTTTCCTCGTATGACCCTAAACTTGTATTTTGTCATTAAACATAACGAAATTAGTAACGGCGTTAATTCTATTTTAAAACAAACATAATTACTGCTTTTTTTAATTTAAAAAAAAACCCCAAAATCATATCTTTATTGTTCTTTCTTCCTCATTCTTGTCAAGCACCCATTAATGGTGCCCACCACTTTCTATCTCCTCCAGCCAACCCCCATCTTTCTCCTCCAATCCCTTAACCCTGACTTTGTTAATTCTATCATCACAACCATAACTACCCCCCATTTCCCCACACTCAACATCAACAACGCATCCATCACTCCCACCACCCACGAATCAAGCCAAGATAATCTCAGCTTCAAACGAAGTCAACAGGGCCTTGCGAATCCCCAAATCAATCGATAATCGAGCACATAAGTATGAATTCAGCCATCCACCGAATCCTCAAACAACCCAATCCAAGCAAACTGCATCACTTAACTGCATTTCTCTCACCTTTGACCCTTCTTCTTCCTCCCTAACCGCACTCTTGACTGCACTGTTGTTAGTTAGGGTTTACAGTGGGTCAGGTGGTGATGGTTTCGTGGCTGTGCTGGGGTGGTTTCGGGGCTGGACTGGGGGTTGTGTATTCGGGGTTGGGCTAAGGTTGTGTTTTCGGGGCTTGACTGGGTGTGGTGGTTACGGGGTTAGGCTAGGTTTTCGATGGGTCAGGTGGTGGTTTCTGGTGGAAGGGTGGTGGTTTCAGATCTGTGTGGGGTTTTAGGCTGGGTGGAGTTTCAAAGAAGAAGAGAGGAGAAATAATTTCGGCTTTCTTTAAAAAAAAAACACAAAGTAATTAAACTTTTTTAAAATAGTTAACACCGTTACTAATTTCGTTATGTTTAATGACAAAATACAAGTTTAGGGTCATCTGAGAAAAAAAAAATATGCCGGGATTATTTGGGAAAAAGGCCTATATGTCAGGGTTATCTGAGCTAATATCCCTATAATTTTTGGTTAGAACACAATGAGGAGGTTTTTCCAAAACCATCTAACTAGTGATTTGCTGTGGAATATAATTACTATGTCAACAGCAAGCGTAGATTACAAATTAGTCCAGTTCATTTATGAGAATCTTCCTTAACAGGTTTTCATGAGATTAGTCTCTCTAAGAATATCTAAGGGACTGGGAGAAACTGAACTGACATTAACTGAGCTGAGAGAAACTTAAATTAACTGAAACTGAACTGAAATTACCTGAACTGAAAATAAGTCCAAAAGAACAGGGCCTAAATATTGTTGCGAATATTAGCTGGCATCAAGCAATAATTCGACGACTTCCTCTAATCGTAACAAACTTCTAGAGTTAAAGGAGTCTCTCCAATTTGATATGATCTAGAAGCCTAGTGATAATCATCAATACAAGGTTAAAAAGTGAGGACTGGGGGGAGGGGGAAATCATCGGACGCAGTCGTGTTCGTTGTTTCGGTTGTGTTGTCGTAAAGCGGCTTGTAACGGATTAATGGAAAGGATCACTGAAGGGAGGACACCTTTTCAGCCTATGTAATCCAATACACTAAAGTGTTCTACATGTAATCTCAATGGCATGTAGTAACTAGCATAATGCTAATATTAATAGAAGTTTTTACCATAAAAATATAAAATTAGTTTATCAAAAAAAGCGCAAAAGAGTAAGTCAGCTCCCCTACGAAAAATAGTTAAGGTTTGCTGGGCACACATACAAAACTGGAGTTAGAACATTGGTGTTGGGTAACAACTTAGTGACTGAGTACTTAAGTACCACATGAAATAGTGAGAGTTTATGAGTGTTTGAGTATACTCTTGTGTACAATAAAGTTGTGTTTGTAAGTATACTAGGGCCGATACTACATCCTAAATCGGCACCCGAACAAGGTTCATTCCACAAATAAGAGATTCAATTGGCAGATACCATAGCATCAAAACTACATGTAAAAAAACTACTGAATGTTTTCCCGTTATCCTCTGAAAATCAGATTGGAGCATGCAATAACATCGAATAACACGCGAAAAGCTTTCTCGACATAACTAAGGACATACCTGCCAAAGCTCTAACCAATTCATCCTCCAATTCTCTTAATTCAACTTTGAGTTTCCCCAATTTCACTGCATATAAAACCAATTAATACAAATTACACAACTAATTATGCATTATCTACTCAGCATTCCAAAGAAAGCACAAAAGCACCTCATTTTTCTTCCATTCATTATAAAACCAAAATTATTCCGATAAACCCTAACTAAATACACATGAAACCCTAATAATACAACACTAGTAAAAAATTATAACTATCAATACAAAGATTCCTTTATCAATTGAATGAATGATTATAAGAGAAGGAAAACCTTGATTTTGAGCAGTAATCTGAGCTTTAGATCTATGAGATTGTAGAAAATTCCCGAAAGTTTCAAAAGCTGAGTCGATTTTTTGCTGATGAAGTTCAATTTCTTTGTCGCATACTTTTCGCAGCTCCGACAATTTCGAACGCACTGTACTCGTCTGCAAGGTAGCCATGAGAGGGAGGAGGAGAGAGAAACAGAAGATCAGCCCGCCATTTTCATCTTCGAAATTGAAGATTAAATTGAAATTCGCTTGGATTTTATATTTTTGATTTTTGATTAGGCGGCACTGTTTTCGAGATGGGCTGGCTGATTGGTGAGTCTTCATTCATGGGCCTGTGGATCCACCAACTTAGCCTTTTATTTTAAGTGAGATTGGAAAATGTTGTGGCCTGTGGGGTGATCTAGATTCTAGACTAGGAATGTAGGAGTCCAAGGATCATCACATTATTCGTAGAAAAACTATAGATGTTTACATAAGATATGGGAGAGTGATGGACTCAGCCTGCTTTTTTTGGACCGAATAAACTCGAAATTCGGCGGATCGACGCCGCCCGGTTCAGCCGGATCGATCGATCGATCGATCGATCGCATCGGGCCGCCCGCATCGATCGCCCGCCCGCCCGCCCGCCCGGTTAAGACTTATTCGGCCCGGCCGCCGGCCCGGGTCGGCCGACTACAACTTATTGATATTATTATTATTATTATTATTATTATTATTATTATTATTATTATCATCATCATTATTTATTAATAATAATAATATTATTATATTATTATTATTATTATTATTATTATTATTATTATTATTATTATTATTATTATTATTATTATTATTATTATTATTATTATTACTATTATTATTTTTATTATACTCTTATTATTATTATTATTATTATTATTATTATTATTATTATTATTATTATTATTATTATTATTATTATTGTTATTATTATTATTAATATATTATATTATATTACATTATATTATTATTATTATTATTATTATTATTATTATTATTATTATTATTATTATTATTTTTAACAATGTCACTTTTAAGCTTTTTGGAGGGTATTTTTTAACCCATTGAATATAAAATAAAGGAGAGTAATTTTTGGTGAAAGAAGCGAAAGATAGAAAAGTAATACTCCCTCCGATTTATTTTGTTGTTCCTATTTTGAATAGTTTTGTGAGAGTAAATTGGTTAAAGTAGGAAAAACTTTCGAAACGGAGGGAGTATTACTTTATGGTGGGTGAAGAACTCCAAATAAATAAGTTTAAACAATGTAGCAATTAAAAAAAAAAGAACATTTAAGGGAAATGTAGCAATTAAAAAGAAACAAAAGGAGTATTCTAAATTTCCGAATAATCTTCTTCCATACGATCTCCAACCTCGTCATTTTCCTGATTGTAGCAAGTATTCCCTGATTGTAGCAATATTTTTTTTAAAATATATATCAAATATAGTTTTGTAAATATAGGAGTAGTCAAATATATGTAAATATAGTTATGTATTTTGTAAATTAGGCAAGTCAATATTCTGTTGCTTAGAATTAGGAGTCATGCATGCTATTGTTACTATTCTACAAGATTAGGCGTGAAACATGCTATTTGGCTTTGTATATATTGACTTGCGAATAGCAATCTTGGAGGAAAAAATTATATTAATAATATTATTACTTCATATCATTATTATTCTACTTGTTATTATTAATATTACTCAATTCATAAGAATATTATTATTATGCATATTATTAGTATTAGTATTAATGTTATTATTATCATTATCATTAATATTATTAGTTATTATTATCATTATCAATGATGATAAAAATATTATTCTACTTGTAATTATTAATAATACTCAATTCGCTCGGCTCAGATCGATCGATCGATCGGCCCGCCCGCATCAATCTCGGCCCGTACTTATTCATTTCGGCCGGTTCGCCCGTACTTATTCATTTCGGGCTCGTACTTATTCAAATTCAAAATAACAGAGCCTTAAGCTTAGTATGGTTTGCTACATGTTAACTTTCTAAATTTTTGTTTTTTGTTTTTGTTTTTGTGGGGAGGATAGACAGACGGCCAGACGGGTCTGCATCGTCAACTTTCTAAATTATTTTTATTGTAACTTTAAAAGTCTATTCGACGAATCCGGTTAAGCATTGGTTTGTTTTGGGTTAGTCCGTTTTGACTTGTGAGTGAACCAAAAAGTAGAGTTTTGATCCATGAGGAAACAACGTTCTTAATGCTTGCATGTTGTTCTAGATTGAGTATGTGACTAAGGTAGCTAGGAATAGGATGAGTAGTCGAGTACCCAATTCTCGGCGGACTCGTGACGACCCAACGAGTACATAACTAAACTTGATACAGTAAGGGTTAGATTTAGTTCTAGGTCCTAAAAATTGGACCTAGTCATAAAAAAAATTCATTGCTTAAAACTATGAGTACTTTTAGGCGCTAGGCACGGCCTCAAAAACCTAACAAAGGTTGATCTTAAGGGATCCTCAACCCCTTTGCATCTATTTGCCAACCCAATCTGTGGTATATGCTACAACTATTTTATTCTTAGGGAGCCCGGCTCTGAAAATAGTGCAAACAGCTCTAATATGTATCCAAAATTTAGATGCAAATCCTCGTAACTCTTCATCAATAAATGAGCTAACATCCATTATGTATGTATGTCATATTTGCAACATTAATTTTTTTTAATTGGTAAGGTGAAATGTCCCTATCGAATCGAACCTTACACAGGTTAATCTGACCGACTCAACTTCACGCAAGCGCCCTTGGAAGTGAGTGGGAAGGTAGAGAGAATCTCAACCCCAAAGCCGCCTCTAGTATATATGTGGACGGAATTACATGTTCAAAGGCTTTTTTGTTTTATCTAGCCGAAAGAAGGAAAAGATACTAACCCACCAGACACCAGCTACAGCTAGCATTGACACCGACGGATTAAAAGATTTTTGATTGTTAATCAACGGAGTGCTAAGTACAGAATTTGAATCTCCATTATACCGTTGAAAACCTAATCAAGTAAATATATAATGTTCAAAAGAATGTTTAAGATAAAGGGAAAAATAAAAGTTGCATCAAACAAGTTTTAAAACAAAATAATCAGCATATTGGCTTCTCTTTAATGTGCAATGAAGCTTTTCTTCTTCTTTGGACTGATCCACCATCTATACACGAATGTTTGGACTCATACCACTCTATATGTCAGTGAAAGTCACTCCATGCAAGTAAATTATAGTTTTTTATAGTGTATATAATTTTTTTTGCAGTTACCTAGCTTAGAATACATACTAGTCGTTGTACATTAGGAATATTCTTAGAATACAAAATATAAGTGGCAATATGATATATAAATTTATATATATACACTATTCAATTTTGAACACTTATAAGTTTGAAGGAGGTTATATCTTAAATCCAATTGACAATATGAAGAGTAACTTCTTATGTTTGTAAAGTAGTTTGTAACTATACTAATTACCACGCATTTTGTTCGACGTAGGACATTTCACATGAGTTTTACATAGAATGATCTCAACACTACACCCTCATAATACATTAACATTATATTAACAATGAGAATAAAACTAATTAACAATCATGAAATTTAGTTCACATACTCTAAATTAATAGTGAGACTCAAAGTACGTAAATCTTCAATCCTTTTGCCTGAAGTAGATTGGATTTTTTTAAAGATATTAAATCATCAAATAGATTTGTTTTTAATCTATATAAAATACATTGTAAAACATAGAGGGAGCATAAACCAAAGTTTATCATCAATGTTTTAATTTTCTTAGTATTATGTATAGAGAACATAAATGATATTAATGTTTACAATATTCATTGAAATGTATTACAAAATTTATCATACACACGGGTTACCGTGAGTATGGTACACCAAGTTTTTTTTTTTTATATACTTATTGCTCATTTGAAATAATCCAAATGAGCAAAATGTACTAAAAAGAAGAGTTTCAAATGAACAATGAGTAAAAATTAGTTTTAAATGTACCATATGTATGTGATGAATAAACTCAAAATGTATCTAGTATTAGCCCTTAAACCTTTACCAATTGAGCTAGCGAAATCTACATTTTATAAAGTTAAAGATCCCAACTAGTAAAAGATAGTAAAAAATGAAATATTGTCACAAATTCCGACAACTAAGGTCGTTAATATATGTTAGTATATGATAACCTAAGAATCCACTTCCGGAAGTCACCTGGAATATATGGAAAGTACATCCAATCATCAAGAAAAGTTGGGAGGGGATGGGAGAAACAAGGAATTTCAATCAACTTTATCTTGACTGGTCTAAGATCCTATTTAGGTTAGTTCATAATCATTAATCAACTTTAGAAAAAAAAAATTCATTTAGTATTGGCGATTATATTAGCTGCATGAAGATCGTCCCCACGTACAATATGTGATTAACTTCATTAATTAAATCGGTAAAGACATAATCTAAATTATCTTGATGTGTTGAATGACGCATTCATGTAACTTTGGTGTCTTTTGACTTAATAATACTCCACTATCGTGTTTGATTTAATTCTTAGTACAAGAGTCTCTAACCATATAGGATTAACCCTCTGGTTAATGGTTTGAATGATGGGGAATGTGCTAGTGCTGGAGTGCATCCACTTAATCCTTTGCTTTCATTTAAGATCATATATTAAGACTTATTGTATGTACATGTAAGTAAAATTGAAATTAATTATTATGAATATGATATTTATTTTATCAATAAATAAATAAAAATTGTGTTTGATGATCTTTTAAAAATTTAATTTCTATATATACTAATGACAAACTCTAAAGGATTATTGCTCACTAGCCATATGGACCTAATGCGCTCAACTACAACTACGCAGATTTATTAGATGCAAAATTAACCCTCGATATTGCATTCCACGTTGAATCCATCCAATTTAAAGACACAAATTTTGGATAGAATCGTTACACCATAACTTACAGAACCTCTCGTTTCTTTTGTAAAAATAACTCAAATGACAAGAAATAATGACATAATGACATGAGATTCATGTCATTATTTATATAATCCATGTCATCCTTGTTAGAGTCTAATGCCATCACGCATGTTACCCACGATAAGTTACGACAGAACATGTTACACCCAAGACGCACTCGATTAAGGAAAAGAAAGAAAGAAGCTATTCTACTCTTTGTGAAAATAATACTTTTGAAAGATGAACTCCATCAAGAAAAATTAGTATTATTAATTGATTCCTAATAATACATATGTTCATATGTGTAAACATTGGTTAGCATAATTTTTCTAAATTAGCTACAATCAAGATTGATTGTGGCTGATAACTTCAAACTAGTATTGCTAAGATAGACCAAATATTTCTAAATTTTAGATATCCAACTGTGAAATAAGAGAATTCTTAACCCCATATCAAGTAAAGTTATATAAATACTTGTATACAATGTTATCAGGATCGGGATCCTACTTTGGATCGTAGGGGTTAGTAGGATCAAATCGGTGGGATCGAATCGTAGGATCGTAAGATCCTACAATTCGGGAAACTAGAGATAATTATGCTAGAAAATGGTGAGAACCTCATGTTAAAAATTTACACATATTAATAATGACTTATTTCATTAGCAAATGGTGATAGTTTTTCAATACTATAAGATTGAAGTAACATGCAACCAAAAAATAATAGGAGAAATATAATATGTGAAATTACTTCATGATTTTTTTACGATAGGATCGGATCGTAGAGTCGTAAGATCGTAGAATCGTATTAAGATCCTACCATGTGATTTTTTGTGGTTGGGTAGGATCGAAAGATCCTACAATATTAAGATCCTACATAGGATCGAAATCGGTGAGGTCCTTGTGGATCGTAGAATCGTAGGATCGTAAGATCCGGATCGGGATTTTAACAACAATGCTTGTATAGATTCATGCCTCAAACATTTATATTATGTTTAAATTTTAGATCTCTAGTCAATTCTCTATTACTATCATATAAAATATATAGCATCATATTAGAGGTGTCTTATTTTTTTTTATTGTAAGATTTAATAACCTTTTGGCTACCCCTCGCACGAGACCATCCTGCAGAGGCCTAGGTACTTGGAAGGAGGGGGAAATGTAAGGGAAATCCCGCTCCAAGTGCACCTCCCGGGTGGGATTCGAATCCTCGACCTCGGGGTCATGAGGTGTAATCCGCACTAAGTGAGCCTGCCAAGCTCAGTATATTAGAGGTGTATAATTATGTGTGGACATTTTAAAGGTATTTATATATGTTGTCTCGTCCTCATATGTTGGTTGAATAGTGAATGCTATTGAGGCTTGATGTCCTCCTATTAAAATTATTAGATCTTAACATATTAAGGTTCCGATCTTTATTTAATTTATTTGAACTTATCTTAATTAATTTATTGAAGCTTTTTTTTATAAGGTGTTAGTTATTATTAGAATTTATTTGAATTTATCTAAACTTATTGAATTGAGACATATTAGAACTTATCTTAACTTATTAGAACTTATCAAAACTTATCTTAACTTATTAGAACTTATCAAAACTTATCTTGACTTATCGTAACTTATTTTAGAAGTCAGAATGAGTGGAACAGGAACAAAGCCTAACAATATCAACTAATCGTTTGTTGGAAAACATAGTGAATATTGACACTATTATCCTCACTAGTTCTATCTTGTAATTTGTTACAGATGGCAATATAGTCAAGAAACTTTCTCATACTCTACAAACAATTAGATAAATAGTCCAAATTTTACTTTAATATAAGAGTTATGTGAAAGATCCTAATTCATATACTCTTATTTGTAATGATCTAATAGAAACTTTGAAGTTTTAATGTTACCCGACAACTTTGTAACTACTTCATCCGTCCCAAAATACGCTTTCTTTTCATTTTTCATTTTCACACAAACTTGAAAACATTTGACAAAATATTCTTTGTTGATATGTACAAAAAACATACTCATATGGGATCTTCGATACATTCGTTTCAATGCTGTAGTTTTATAATATCAACTTTTTATAATTTTTATTAATACGTAACTGTAGATATTGATGGTCAAATATACATATTGGAGATCGTGCAAAAGTGAAATGAGAATTATATTTTGGACGGGGAGTATAAGTTAACGCTAAATAATAAGCTGTAAAGTTATAGAAGTAATTTCTAAGAAGAGAAAAGGAAATATAGAATCCTGGATTTGACGCTGATATTCAAATCTATAAACACCTTTAATCTTGAGCCAAACCCTTACGAAAATTAAACTATCTCAAGGCTTATTAATGGCCCACTAACAGCACTTGGACGGTTGGATCTATGGCCAACCCTCGGCCCACATTGCCTTGTGATGAGAGGCATGAGGCATCAAAAATGTCCTAGCATGACGCAGGGGACGATATCATAAAGCTTTTCTTATTTTAAAAGAGTGCATAAAGCTACTTCTATTATTATGTCATATTATCATTCAATTTTGTGAGTTATACCTTAATCAACTTCAATTTCGTTCACATTAATGCTGTATGTGTTCCTTTAACTTCTACCCATTCACCACTCCATCCGTCCTAAATTATACTTCCCGTTTTATTTCTTATTGTCAAATTATAAAACCTTTGACCAAATATTCTCATTGATACATATTTCTTCTGTTTTTTTAATTGCGCCATTTCGTTTTGCAGATTACTCATCAACCAACTTTGTTATGCCTATCTCGCATATATTTCGTGCTTTGGTGGGTCTCCGAGTTCCTTAAGAAAAACATAGTCGTGTAGAGTCTTGCTTAGATTCGCCTCAACGCAAAGATTCGAATAATTTTATAATTTTTACTTATACATAATTAGAGATATTGACATTTAAAACATCTTCTTGGCAAATGTGAAAAAAAAAATGATGCAATTAAAAAAATATTGGAATCACAAAAAAAAAACATACTCATGTGGATCTTGTTAAATTCGTTCCAATGTGTAGTTTTATAATTTTTATTAATACGTAACTAAAGATATTGATGCTCAAAGATACGTGTTGGAGTCTTTGGAGATCGTGTAAAAAGGAAACGTAACTATATTTTGGGACGTAGGAAAGATCTAATTAACTAGTTAAAGGCTAAAAGCTTTGGCCGGATTTTTCTATTCATTTATAAATAGAATAAATGTGCTTTTCAAAATATCAATTTTATTTATAAGATTTACCAATACATTTTTTAAGATATTAATTGTCAGATTATACTTCAGATAGTGAAAATTAAATGGGTAGAACTAAAAAAAAGTGTACTATTTTTAGAATGAGTCTTATTACAGTATCTATTGCCATCATTTTGTAAGTTGTATGTGTTGCATAATGATGGAATTTTAAGAACTAGTAACAACTAAATCATTTTTTGTTTTGGAAGCACAACATCTGGGCCATTATGCACACATGACTTGCCAGAAGATGACATAAAAATCAGGACCAACCATACTTCATTACTTTGGCGGAAAGTAAAGGGAGGATAAAGGGGAAATTTCTGTTCCAAAAAATTATAAATCGTATAAGTATATAACTATAGAAGATAATGTTGTAGTATATGTATCATCACACTGAATACGTTTTATTAGCAAAATGCACTTCATTGTACCATAGAGGCATAGACTCTTCTTTTTAGGTGGGACCCTAATATTTTTCATGCTAGATCTTCTGTGATTGTGATTTTTTGAGTACCATATAAGTATGTTGATATATGGTGATGAATAGCTAATGATATACTACCTCTTTTTTTTGTTGCAACATTTCGCAAGACTATTCATCAACCAACTTTCATAAGAATCTCGCACCATTATATAAGCTAAAAACATACCAAGTGGGGTCTTGTTAATCGCCTCAATGCGATGATTCCAAATATCAAAATTTTATAATTTTTACTTACACCCAATATGAGATATTAACGTTCAAATAAGTGCCGGTAAATATGAAAATACAAATGTTGCAACTAAAAAACAAAGCGAAGTATGTAAAGATTCGCAATCAGCAGTCTTTTCTTTAGTTTGTTCCTATCCTTATTATTTGCAACTCACTAATCTCTTTGGCTATTTAACAATAATAGCTATTAAGTTGTATTATGGTGAAGGAAAATAGGAAACGCTTGATCAAGCCATTTCTCATGACTTTTAATTATCACTCTACTCGAGTAATTGGTCGTTTCCATTATACTTATGATATGTCATTTCAACTAGTTGAAATAAGTAATTAGTTATAATTCTCAATTAGAATGTCATATAAGAATTTTAGTTTCGAGTAACTAAAATGACCATCTTCAAAATGATCTATCTATGTATGTTATTTGTAGGGGCACAACGCATAATTATATAGAATTTTATAATTTATTACATTGTAACATTCATTTAGCACACCCAACATTTAACTTAACCTCTCAACTAAAGGTTTTTAACAATTAAATTGGTACGCTTAAATATACTATCCTCATTTTAATCAGTGGCAACATTTGACTAGACCAAGAAATTATATGACTTCACAAATTTTGACTACCTTTCTGTATGAGAGTCACCAACAACCACCCGACATGGATTTTCTTGTCGGTATACCAACATGCTAAGAAATAAAGGCGAAAACATGTCAGCCTGCCAAGGTCCCAACATGGCGATACTAGGTCCTTAATACGACATGTACAACCCCTTGGCATGATGGCTGCCATGTTCAGTAATAGATGTCGAGTGTTGTCGTAGCACGACAACACCTTGGCATGACGGCAGACAACCCCTTGACATGATGGCCGCCATGTTCAGTAATAGATGTCGAGTGCCGTCGTAGCACGACAACACCTTGGCATGACGGCCGACAACCCCATGACATGATGTCCACCATGTTCAGTAATAGATGTCGATTGTCGTCGTTGCACGACAACACCTTGGCATGACGACCGACCACACCTTGGCATGATGGTCACCATGTTCAGTGATAAATGTCAAAATTTGATAGGTTGTCGTACACCGTCAAAAATAATTCCTAACAAACTTTCTAACAATGTAGTAGAATAAGTAGGGTCAAATCCGTAGAGAGATAGTCGTTTTAATCTAACTTCTAAGGTATGGAGAAACTAAACAAGATCATAAATATTATAATTAAAGTTCTAAACTAATTAAATATGAAAATTTAACTAAGAGGTTCTAGGACAATGGTTTACCATGTTTATAACTATGATCTATCAAAATATCAGCAATAGTTAAATTAATCAGATATCTAGAGCACAGGTGAGTCCTACTGGTCGGGTCTTAATGCTCTCAAATCAACATATGCGGTACGGTCGCTAACAAAATCGCATTTGCTAATTGTAGGAAAGCCTCTAAAAAGTACTATCTCTCGATCTATGACTCTTTATTAGCAAGTTTAATCAAACAATTGATCGAAGTTGCAAGATTAACAATAAAAACACTAATCAATTAGAGATATCAATTAATCAAACCATCAAAAACATAAATTAAGATTCATAATATATACGATTTTTTTCACCAAATACCCCCGACAAATTAATAAATTCACCATATACCCTCAATGTTTCAGATATTCACCATATATCCCTCAGTTTCCGAAAACGTTCACCAAATGCCCTTTTCCTAACCGCCGTTAACTCACAGTTAGCTTTATTTACAAATTTGCCACAATTAACCCCTAACCCTAAAATCTATATCCTAATCCTAAACAATAACCCAAACCCACTCCTACCCCTAACCCACCCCCACCCCCTCCCCCCACCCCCGCCCCCCACCCCCCCCCCTACCCCCTCCCATTCCCCCACCCCCTCGCCAACCCAACCCCCACCCCCCATCCCTCCCCGTCCCCTTCCCATCCCATTGACCTCAAACCGCCACCACCGCATCATCCGCCGCCAAACCACACCGCCACCACCGCACCGCACCATAGAACACCAAAGAATTTCAAATGTCTTCATCTTCACCGTCACTTCTTCTCTCACATTTCTCCAAATCAATTGATAATTCTAACCTAATGTCACCAAACGACTACCACAAGCAACTTCATCGGAATGCAGTAGCATCGTTAGGTGTGTTTTAAATCTCGAAATTTGTTGATGTTATGTGTTGAACGCCATTCTAGTTTGTCTTAAATGCCATTAATGTTGCTAAATTCGTGGGATCATTTGTCGGTTGATTTTGGTGTTTGGTGTTGAAGAGTAGTGAGACAAGTAGCTGCAGCCCTTCTCTCCCCCCGCAATCTCAATTGAAAATCCGAGCAAAATTCAACCCGGATTTGAGCAACTCAAGTGAAAATTCAACCCAGATCCGAGCAACCCATATCGAGGGAGGGAAGAGGAAGACGAAATCATTCGAGGGTGGGGGGAGGGGTGGGTTGCGTTGCGGGGGTGGGGGGGAGGGGTGGGGACGCCGATGGTGTCGCGCCAGGCCGGGAGTGGGAGGGGGAGGGGGGAGGGGGAGGGTGGGGGACGCCAATGAGCCGGCCACATGGGAGTGGAGTGGAGGGGAGGGGAATGGGTAGGGAGCTGCGGCGGTGGAGGGGAGGGAGAGGGGTAGGGGGCTGGTGGAGGGGGTGGGTTAGGGTTTAGATTTTAGGGTTAGTGTTTAGATTAGATTTTAGAGATTAGGGTTTAGATTAAGGTTTAGATTTTAGGGTTAGGGGTTGATAATGGCAAACTTGCAAATAAAGCTAACGACGACTTAACTTCCGTTAGAAAAAGGGTAGATGGTGCACAGTTTTGAAAACTTAGGGGTATATGATGAATATCTGAAACATTGAGGGTATATGATGATTTTTTTAATTGTCGGGGGTATTTGGTGAAAAAACCGTAATATATAAACATGGATTCCAAACCCTAAAAATAAAAAACACTCAATTATGAAATAAAAAATAAAATCTAATTCTACAAAAGAAAGCATAATCAAAGAAATCAATGAAAGAAAGAGAATGAAAATAATAAACTCATGAATTAATGAAGATGAATAAAAACTAGGGTTTACTTCCAAAGCTAGAGAGAAAAAGGAGAAGAAAACTAAACTAAAACCTAAAACTCAAAATAACGTGAGAAAGGGAAGGAGATCAGAGAAGATAGATTTTCCTAATCTAAATAATATTAAGTGACCTCATAACACTAGGAAAGTTACAAGATAAGGAAAGTCGAAATATTTATTAAATGGGCGGAATTAGTGATCCGCGCGTACGAAAACAGATTCCAGCAAAACAGTCTGAACTTCCGAAAGGCATAACTTCTTGACTAGAATTCTCCTCGGAGCGTGCCACCTATCGTTGGAAAGCTCTCCAAGTCTAGTTTCCAAATATACTTCAATTATTCAATTCTCAGAAGTACATCAGAAGTTATGATAAGAATAGTATACGTGACTCCTTTTTCATATTTCTTCCAATGATTTTCCACTTTGTTTTCGCTCAAACTCATACTATAACATATCCAAACGATCCTTATGCATTGTAGCTTCCTTCCAGGTGCTCCTAATCCTCAAGCTTAGCTAATCATAATCCAAATACGTTCTCAATACCTGAAATTGATCAAAAACACGAAAACATACCAAATAGGAGTAGAATAACATAACTTAAGAATATAATGCAATATGAGCCTAAATATGAATCTAAATGCTCTAAAATGCAACCTAAATGCACCTTAAAACTATATATAAATATGACTTATCAGATATCGACGATCATGAAAGATGTGTAGACCAATCTAATAAGCATGTCATAGTTGGTGTCGACAAGTGATGGCTTGCCGACATAGACACGTAGATACGCATATATCGTACACGTGTACATACGAGATCGTACAACAAGGAACCGACCTACATGTGCTATAAATAGACACCCTGCACTGTTCTCAAGGTACTCACTTTCTTACCCACTTTTACCTTGCCCGCACTTTATCTTGTCGACCTTGTCTGACTTAGGCATCAGAGTGCGTGGGTTTTCTCGGCAACCCCGAGGTCGACCAACTTTGTTACTTGTGCGGACACTCGACAACTATTCGACCATCAACTCCGGTAGACGCCAAGTCTTGCCATCCCTCTGAAGGTCGTCAACCCTTGACGTCCCTGTTACACATACGAAACACTTTCTCTAATTAATATAAAAAAAATTACATGATCATGTGATATCTTATTAGATTTGTCTTAATACATGTGTATATTAAAATATCACCTTTATAAGAGTAAATATATATAAAATTATAAATGTATAAATATGGACACTAAATATATTTACATATATTTACATATATTTACTCTAATAACCTTTTTATAATTTTTACTAAAATGTAACTAAACATGTTAATGATTAAAGTTGTGTGTTAGAGACCAAACAAAGACAAACGAACTAAAAAAAACGGAGGAAGCATATAGTACTAATCTAAGCAGTATCATTTGTATATAGAAAGATTGTATCATGGATTCATGGGAATGAATTATGTACACATATGAAGAATGTAAGAGATTACAATATCAAGATTCCTAAATTTTCCTAATATGTTACACAACATATTAATCATAAGCATTTTCCGTCTAAATAAACCAGGGGTGATGACCATGCATGCTGGAACCTGTAAGAGTGGAAGTAATGAGAAGGGTATATGTGTATGTTTTTAGCGATTGGAGTGCAAAACTTATTGTCTACGACTACGTCAAAGTGTTAACTTTAAAATTAAGTGTAAATGATTCAGTACATAATTTAATTAGTAGGAAACTTAATCAATGAATTAACTTTCATCAGCTTTTTATGCAGTGGGTGCTCCATTGCTTTGTCTTATACTCTTATACAGTCTTTGCTGTCGATCAACTAGAAGGGGGGGGAATTAATTAAAACCCTTCACTTAATTATAAACCTTTAAGTCTTTAAACCCCCCCCCATTTTCCCCTTTCTTAGGTCATGTGCCAACTGCTAAGATTCCTGTTCCTAATCAATGGAGTAAGTTAGCTGTTCATGAAATTGCTAAACAAAGTTAGGAATATCTTTATGTGAGGTCTTAATTATTATTAGTTCTATTGACTTGTTATTGTTGATTTACATTATTGGCCTATGGTCTAAATATAAGCACTATTTTTTTTTCTGGTCCAAAATAGTACCGAAATTCTTGAAATATTACTTGTCGACAATATAGAAAATATCCCCCTACAATCGTTATATTAAAGCTACGCTCGAAGCTTGTTAACTCCCGTTTACGAAAGATAAGTCACCTCAAGTCCACATGGAGTGGAGTTATAAAGTACAATGCAATACAAATGAATTATAACTCTAGTGTTTGGGGTTGTCTATCTTTCATATATGTTGCCAAGTTTTTTTTGTTTTCATGCTCTTGTACTTTTCATATAGTCTATATATAGTTGGTACATATATATGAGAGGTTCTATTGTGACATTAAGTCATTATTATTAAGTTTTTATACTATAAATATTAAGTTATGTAAAAGCATATTATTTAGCGGGACTATAAAAAAAATCGCTTTAGCGACCACAAAAATCAATCGCTAATAGAGACTAAAATCAGTTACATTAATATAAGATCCCACCATTATTCAAACTTTTGGAAGGGAAAAAAGATAACAACAGGCAAAATATTTATCCAAGGTCACGTGAGACCTCATGCACAAGGTTAGATACGGATGGTTATGCATAATATACTCAAAATCCCCTAATACATGGAGTAGTACTAGATGTAAGATTTATAAGTATACAACATTAACACATACTCGGATCCTGGTTCAATTATGAAGCCTGATTTTTATTTTAATTATGGAGCCTGATTTTGTGTCTCGCATGCAGATTATATGAGTGGTTGTCATGTCGAGAGTCTGGATTATCAGTTTATATAAACCAAGAGCATTATAAAATTATTGAATATAGTTCTAAAGTATGATGAGTTTACTTACTCCTATTGATAGAGTATAAAAACTATTTCGAGCCTCAACCATCAAGCCATACTTATGTGATTATGTTATGTCAGTATTTTATTCCACAATGATGCTCTTTCATGATTTTATTCGTGTTAGAGATGACAAATGTTTATCTCATAAAATCATTGAGCAGAAAGGATTGACTACACCTCACCTTTTTAGTAGCAGTAGTTTTTACAATCGAATAAGAAGTTGGTGGCACTTTCGTAAATCGATTGTTTCCAAATTAAATTAGCTTCTTGTTTGTTTGTTTTTTTTGTTTCAAGTTTACAAATATTTGACGGGAAATTCTCACCAAAGTGAATATTAAAATATCGAAAGTCAAACTCTGTAGGATAAAATACAAAGAGAAATTCAGAAATCTATTAAATTTAAAGGCATACAGTACCTTCACATAGATTTTTTTTTTTTTTTTTTGAAATTTAGCAAATTTCAAATTGAAACAAATAAAAGTCTCCGAAATAAAGTAGATGATCGTTGCAGCTGAGATAATATCATTTCTGCATTTAATCTATGATACATTGTTACTTAATTATACAACCTTTTAATATGGGACTCCATGGATATGAGTTTGACAATATGCTAGGGCTTTGAGGCTGATCTAATTAAGAGAACCAACATCTGCTACGATATATCTATTGATATGAATATACGAACAAATCTTTAGTAAAATAAGTAAACACATCATGAAATCTAAATTCTCGATTACAAGAAAGAGATCAAATCTAATATATGTATTGAAAAATTCTCCATTAGAGAGAAAAAGTTTGTTGTGACGTGTGAACTCTAATCTAAAAACCACTAAAAGAGAAATTTGGGATATAAATCGCCGAAAAAAAAGTGGCGACCCTTAAAATTATAATTGCATACTTGCGTTATTTTTTTGATTTTTTGTCCCAAACTACCTTATAAAAAAATTGTTGTCCCAAACTACCTTACTTTTACCATTTTGTTGTTGACAACCACCTTACACCGGTTTTCGGCGTTGACTTTTTTTTGTTGAAAATTGTGGGATAAAACAAAATTACCATTGTGGAAATTGCTTGAGATTCGAGTAGACTAAGAGGGTGATTGAAAGGGTGATTGTTTCAATTTTAGTTTAAGTAGAAGAGGAATTCAATGGTGGATTGGTGGTACAAAGTGTCGACATAGATATGAGAGAGAGAGATAGTGCACACGAAAAGGGGTTTGAAGAGGTCAAGTGATATTACGTGATATTAAAAAACTTGAAAAAAAAGTCAACGCCGAAAACTGGCATAAGGTAGCTGTCAACCACAAAATGGTAAAAATAAGGTAGTTTGGGATAACAATTTTTTTATAAGGTAGTTTCTCGTAAAAATTTGAAAGTTAAAGGTATATACGTCTCCCATGTGGGAGATAGGAAGCCATATCATTGGACCCAAGGGTTGTTGGTATTAATTTGTTAAGAGACTATATATTCACAATTTCACATAATGACACAAATGAGGGGAACAAATCCAAATCTAGATAACAAATCAATCTCCTATCAGACAAAGTAGATGACATATTTTGTCATAAATGGGGATATGAGTATTTCATTAGACTTTAAGTTGAGACTACCTCGTCTTCAACATAATGAGATCTAGATTGACACACATCTTGAATATTTTTCTTATTTTAAATTATTAAGTTTCAAGATCTGTTTCACTCTATTCTAACTGTGATTTGCCAATTTGGTAGTACAATCTGCTGCATAATTACAAATATCAAATCATTTTAAAATAAAATGTTTTAGGGAAGAAAAATAATCTGGCCAATTCAATTAGATGGTGTCATTAAAGTAATTTTTAAATAGGAGATGGATCTAACACTATACTACTGTAGGCTGTAGCATCTGGAAGTCTTCTGAGTTCTGACCAAACCTTTTAGTGGTAGCTTAGTGGGTTGCTAATATTAAACACTGCATTTGCTAGTTGCTACCACTATTACAAGATCAGATTTTTTTTAAAAAAAAAATCAGTCTTTTTCTGATTAATACATTAAATTGTTCAAGCTTTTCTTCAACTTCAGATCAATGATTTATGTACTACCGACTACAAGTTACAATAGTGTTATCACCAACACAAAAATGGATGAAGTATGAAGGCCCACATCACTTTTTCTTAAGCATGGTCTTTTTTTTTTTCCGTCTTGTATGAATTAATTCCTAATAATAGGGAAAAAAGAGGGTTGTAAAGTACTTTTATAGGACAAATGTTCGGATAAGTCTATCTCAATTCTCAGTCATTCTTATATACTTTTATTTGGATTTAATCAATAAATTATACTCGTATAATAGGAGACTACTCAAACTCGTGTTTTGTCATTTGCAATTACTACATACTAAGCACTAACCGTGGTATGGGCTTTTATCTCCCGACGCATGGGAGGCCGAGGCTCAAATCTTGGCGAAGCAAAATTTCAATATTGTTGGGCGGAGGGGTTTTTTGGGCTTGTTGGGTCTTTGGGTCAATGACCCTTAACACCCTATGCAGAAATTGCAGGAAATTTTTCTTAACGCGGCTTCGAAAGGGACCAAAAAATACTACATACTAGTATATTGTCATACTAGTATATTGTCATATGCGATCCAGGATTTTATTAATTAGTATCTGATACTGATATTGATTTTTACGAAGCCTATAACTATAAAGTCGAAGTGAATATGACATCCATGTGAAATCATCTTAATTGAGAGTTACTTTCCATGGAATTATGACAATCTAATTTTGTACTTATCATGACAATTGACATCCAAAGGTAGCAAATGTAGACCCCAAATTACATTTTGATTTAGATGGAATGATTTAGTGCAAAAGCTTATACTTTTAGCATGATTCTTGAGAATTAAATCATACAAAAAAGCATAATCATCACATCAATTGTACTTAGTTGCCAAATTACAATCAAATAATTGTAAGACAATCAACAATGGAAAGGGGTGGGTGTCCCATCACATAGTGATTAACTATTTACAACCAAACTGTAGATTTTCATATCTCTTTGAGGGATAGAAAATCGTTTTCTTCAATTGAAGGAACACAAAAAAATAACTCGCATGAGAAATTAATAGCTACACAGGACAAGGCTGAGTCAGATTCCTCATTACCAAAACAAAGCATATGCCATGCAACAACTGACAAAACTCCACCCTATCTATTTATATGAAATCATCTTGTTCTTCTTATATAAAATGACTATATATATAGCACCATTTAAATAAATATAGTAGAATAAAAAGAGAAGTACAAACTACAAAGCAGAAAGCATCAATTATCAAGGCTGAATGGTAAAAGCTGTTTTGTACAAATAATTGTCTCCACAAATCATTTTCAAAAAGTTCTGTTTTTATCTGTTGAAATGGACCCATAAAGACTCGATCAATAAGAGTATAAAATTCAAGTACTTTGTATGATCTCGTATTAATGCATTATTGTGTCAATTAATAATAGTGGTTGAAAAAAAAAATAGTTCAAATACTAATAAATGAGCTAATTGATAGTACTACATATGTTTGGCAAAAACAAATGTAGAACTTGCTTAAGCTTAACATTTAAAAATTGACACAAAAACTCAAAACACATATTTATGTTAGTCGCTATCAAATAACTTGTTAACCCCTTTAAAAAGTAACTAAAAAAAGCTGATAAATTCAATTAGCTACTCATTTCGACTAGATAAAATCATAAAACAAATAATTCCAGTCGACATTCACCAAGAAGCTATATAAATTTTAACAATACGATCCACCGAAATTCTTACTACGGTAAATCAAGGAGTCAAATGTATACAACCTTATTTTACAAAATAAAAATAAAAATAAAAACATAGGAATTTTATACTTATCTTACACATAATTACATTAAGAATAGAGACATAAAACAAAGTATGAAGTGAATAATAAAAAATAAAAATAAAAACAATGACAGCTCACCCTGCTCTCCCTTTCAATTTTTTTACAAAAAAACACTGCCATCTCCCCGCTTTTCCACCCCACACTCTCAGCACCCACACCATAGTTTATAAACAAATGAAGAAAAGAAGAGGCATCTAAAATTCCATTTATCTTTGCCTAAACATATAATATCATGGACTTAGCTGTTCTTGGATCCAGAGATTCTGGGTCTTATTGCATTTTATTAATCCCTTGGTATTATAATTCATTTTCACATACTAACAAACATTAGTATATGGGATTTTCCCAACTAAAAACTTATCTCTCCTTTCTAAACTCCTAAGCTTGCAAAACCAAAAAAAAACACCACAATAACAAACAACTACCTTCTAAGTTAGTTCTACCTCGATCTCTCTTCCTTTTTTGGTGTGTGCTGTTTTTTTCATTGAAGTTTGTAGCTTCTTCTAGGGAGGAACAGCCATATTCTTTTTTAGCCTCAATCACTAGCTGCTTACTTAAGCAACAAACAACTTCTTTTTCGTCTTTCTTTGTTTAATTGTAATGCCTGTTAATCATCCATGGCACCATCACCTCCACCCCCACCTCATATTTCTTATCTTCATCCTTGCCATGTCCTTCAAACCCGCCTTCGCCGTCAACCAACAAGGCGAGGCGCTCCTCTCTTGGAAACGAACCTTAAACGGATCGATTTCGGCCTTAAGTAACTGGAACCCAATTGATCAAACACCATGTAAATGGTTTGGGATCACTTGCAACTTTAAGAATGAAGTGATGGAGTTAAACTTGAGTTATATAGATTTACATGGCAATGTCCCTTCAAATTTCACCTCATTATCGACCTTAACAAAGGTTACCCTAGTGGGAGCAAATCTTACTGGTACAATCCCAAAAGAGTTGGGCTTACTCCAAGAGCTTAAGTCCTTAGACTTAAGTGACAATGCCTTAAATGGTGAAATCCCAAGTGAGATATGCCACTTACCCAAGTTACAACAACTTTACCTTAACACCAATCATCTTGAAGGTTCAATACCCATTGAACTTGGGAATTTAACAAGCTTATCTTGGTTGATTATCTATGATAATCAACTTAGTGGTACAATCCCAAGTACAATAGGAAACCTCAAGAATCTAGAAGTGATAAGAGCTGGTGGAAATAAGAACCTTGAAGGTCATTTGCCCTTAGAGATTGGCAATTGTACTAATTTGGTAATGCTTGGATTAGCTGAAACTAGTCTCTCAGGCTCTCTTCCTTCAACTATAGGCAACCTCAAGAAACTCGAAACACTCGCCATTTACACCGCCCTTATCTCCGGTGAAATCCCACCAGAGATCGGTGATTGCAGCAATCTCGAAAGCATATATCTTTACGAGAACTCGATCTCAGGTTCGATTCCACCTCACTTAGGGAACCTTAAGAACCTCCAAAACCTTCTGCTTTGGCAAAACTCTTTGGTGGGCACAATCCCTTCTGAGTTAGGAAGGTGCACCAATCTTGTTATTGTAGATATGTCATTAAACTCATTGACAGGTAGTATTCCAGCATCATTTGGAAACCTTACAAATTTGGAAGAATTACAACTGAGTGTGAATCAAATATCTGGTCCTATCCCATCTTCTTTGGGATCATGCACAAGTCTCACCCACATTGAGATTGATAACAACCAGTTAACTGGTGTGATCCCATCTGAGTTGGGACAGTTAACCAATCTTTCACTCCTCTTTTTGTGGCAGAACAAATTAGAAGGAAACATCCCACAAAGTTTAGCATACTGCAAAAACTTAGAAGCCATTGATTTCTCATCCAACAGCTTAACTGGGATTATCCCAAAAGGGATTTTTCAGCTACAAAAACTCAACAAATTTCTGTTATTATCCAACAATTTGTCGGGCCCACTTCCACCAGAAATCGGGCAGTGTAGTTCATTGATAAGATTCAGAGCAAGCAACAACAAGCTCACTGGGGAAATTCCTAGAACACTTGGTGCGCTTAAAAATTTGAACTTCCTCGATCTTGGGAATAACAGGATTACCGGAGTTATACCGGAGGAAATCTCCGGTTGCCGGAATCTCACTTTTCTCGATCTTCATTCAAACTCCATTTCTGGGTATTTACCTGTAAGTTTGAGCTCACTTTTTTCTCTTCAATTTATTGATGTTTCTGATAATATGATTGAAGGGAAATTAAGTAAAAATATTGGGTCACTGAGTTCACTCACTAAACTCGTTCTTGGGAGAAATAAACTCAATGGGTCGATTCCGAGTGAGATTGGGTTATGTTCGAAGCTTCAAATGATCGATTTCGGCAACAATCAGTTTTCCGGCAAGATTCCGGCGACTATTGGGAATATTCCGGGGCTTGAGATTGCTTTGAATGTAAGTTGGAATCAACTTTCCGGCGAAATACCGCCGGAGTTTTCGTCACTCACTAAGCTCGGAGTTCTCGACCTTTCTCATAACAAGTTTTCCGGCGACCTACATTCTCTTGAGGCCCTCCAGAACCTCGTGGTGCTAAACATCTCTAATAATGAGTTCTCGGGAAGTGTACCGGTTACGCCGTTTTTCTCGAAGCTTCCACCGGCGATGCTCGCCGGAAATGCTGGTATTTGCGTCGCCGGTGATCGGCGTTGCGGCATCGGGGGTGGCGGCGCCGGCAGAAGGGCGAGGGTGGCGATGGCGGTGCTTCTTTCGGTGGGGTCTGTGCTGCTCCTTGTGGCTCTCTATATTATATTTGGCGGGACTCGATATTTGCGTCGGGCCCACAAGGATGACATGGAGTGTGTGGATGATGACGTGGAAATGTGTCCGCCTTGGGAGGTTACGTTGTACCAGAAGCTTGACCTCTCGATAGTTGACGTGGCAAGGAGCATGACAGCCGGGAATATCGTTGGTCGAGGGCGGTCTGGTGTTGTTTATCAGGTAACGCTCGCATCGGATGTTACCATTGCTGTTAAGAAATTTCGGTCGGCTGATAAGCTCTCGGCAGCGTTCTTCTCGTCAGAAATAGCCACATTGGCTAGGATTCGACATCGGAATATTGTTAGACTACTGGGGTGGGCATCTAATAGGAAGACTAAGCTTTTGTTTTATGATTATATGGTAAATGGCACCCTAGGTGCCTTGTTACATGAGAGTGGCACTAGCAGTGGTGCAGTGTTGGAGTGGCATACTCGATTCAAGATAGCACTTGGGGTGGCAGAAGGGCTTGCTTATTTGCACCATGATTGTGTACCAGCAATTGTTCATCGAGATATTAAGGCACATAACATACTGTTGGGTGATCGATATGAAGCTTGCATTGCTGATTTTGGTCTTGCTAGACTTGTGGAAGATCAAAGTAGGTCATTTTCTGAAAGTCCACAACTTGCGGGATCATATGGGTACTTTGCTCCTGGTATGTATCAAAATCTACCAAAAACTATTTATTTCATGCTATTATTTCATTAAAGCTATGTTCCATGCATCTTGTTTAAATAACTTATTACTTATCTTTGTTATAATCAAATAAAATATTAAGTACTAGGCTATGAATTAGACCGTATATTACAAACTGAGAGTTCTTATTTTCGTTTAATTATTACAATATATATTCAATTATGCATAGGTAAAATGATTATGGTATTTACTTATTGTGTGCTTTATTTTGTTTGTAGAATATGCATGCCCTGTGAAGATCACGGAAAAGAGCGACGTGTTTAGTTATGGTGTAGTTTTGCTAGAGATAATCACCGGAAAGAAGCCCGTCGATCCTTCATTTCCAGAAGGGCAACACATTATTCAGTGGGTTCGAGAACACTTGAAGAGTAAAAAAGACCCAGTTGAAATCATCTATGACAAGCTCCAAGGTCATCCGGATACACAAATTCAAGAGATGCTCCAAGCGTTAGGCATCGCGTTGCTATGTACTAGCAACCGCGCAGAGGATCGCCCTACAATGAAAGATGTTGCTGTATTGTTGAAAGAGATTAGACATGAAACAGGTAACGAGGCCCATAAACCAACTAGCAACAACTCAAAAAAGCAAGAGAATCCATCTAATTCCTCGTCAACATCAAAAACCCCACCTCAATTGTTGCTTTTGCAAGAATCGTCCAATAGTTCACTTGCATATTCATCTTCATCCCCAACTTACCACTCACAAAATCAATAATGTATGCCATTAAGTGCTAATAATTCGTTTTTGATTTGCATATTCTACTAATAGATAGGTAGAACACTAGGTGCTTGATAAGGAATTGTAAAGTGTTAGTTAGTGACATTATTTATCCAATGTAAGATAGACATATGAAGATGAGCAATACTGAGTGTACAGTGAATTCATATAATTCGTTATTGCCTTTTTGGTGATTCTACCAAATATCTCATGACAACTCTTTATCAACGAAATAAGTTAAAATAAAGAGTTTTTATAGGCTTGTGAAAAGCAGCCACTATAACAATATATACAGTATCTTAGAAGTTTTTATATACCTGGAAATAGTATACATCAAGTAAGTTATGAAGTGAAATAATCTCAAATAAGGAAATTTTAGAATATTGGTAAAATCCTAAAACGAATAAAATATCATTAAAAAAAGACCGATAGAGTATATAGTACTGGAAAGAATTGTACTCAGTTAGCACTTCCCAGAAATTAATCCACTCCAAGCAGTGGCAGATCTAGAAATTATATGCAACGGGGTCACTAATCATAAGTACCCTAAACAATAATGTTAATGCAGAACGGAGTCCTTTTTTTAGTGTTGAGTGGGGTCCTTTTTACTACTAATTAACACTTTTATCTACATTTATATAATAAAAATTAGGTTTTTTCTCATATTATTTTCCCCCAAGTGGGATCAAGTGACCCCACTTCTTTGTACATGCATCCGCCACTGACTCCAAGTTTACTTTAAATTTCCTGTCAAAAAAAAAAAAGTTTACTTTAAATTTACCTGGATTTACACTAGGCATGCTTGCTAATCAAGGCTACTCTATTTTTTTGTAATGTATTTGGGCTAGGCCCAGAATTCTAATATTTTGTGTACTCCCAGGCCCCAGCCCGGCAGCCCCCAAGCCCAATTACTATGAGAATGGGGAGAGACCGACTGGGTAAAAAAATTCTACCACAAAGTGCCTCTAATTGAATTTGAACCCTATAACCTTAGGATCATGAGGAACAAGCTCTAACCACTAAATGAAGACAAAATTAATTGCTGCTAAGACTATGAATAAATAGATGTGCACCATTTTGTGATTTCACCATCAAGTCATCATATGTCTTTTTCTTCAAAAGAAGGCTATGGGGCCGGGGATGTGTCGGATGTGTGTGTTTGTGCGTGTAATGTTGGCCTTTTGGCCATGTTAATTTTGTCTCCCTAAAGGATCGTAATTCCGAGAGGTGGACAAGACATATGTGAGGTCTTGACTCTTGAGAGTTTGCATAAATGATTGTGTGAACCCTTGCTCTTTATGCTTTCTATACTGCTAATTGCTAGTATATTTCTATATCATTGCTTCCTAAATAAAATATGTCGTCTTTAGAAAATTCGCCTCCTTATAATAAAATTTATTTCTCCAACTACTGCTACCATGATCCTGTTTGTTACTTTTTTAAATATAAAAAATCATAAAAAATAATGATGTAGACAGGATTCGATCCCATACTTTGGGAACCAATCCCACAAGATTCTACTTCGAACTTAACAAATGAATTAAAAGTACTCAATTTGTTTCCTTTAATTTTACTCACTTCACTTTGAGTGAAAGTTAAGGAAGAAGTACAAAAATTAGAGGAAAAAACTAAAAAGGTAAATAGATAAGTTATAAAGACGGAGAGAGAAATTTTAAGGTGGGTTATTAAAAAGTGGGCTACATGGATGACGAAAAATGATAAATAAAAGTAAATGAGATATGTTACTAAAAATAAAATAAAAGTAACACTGTGTAGATTAAAAAGAAATACCATAAAGAGAAGTGTATAGATGAAAAAGAAACGAATGTAGTATACGAGTAAAGGAAGAAATAGAAAAAAAATGTTATTGCGTAGTGCAAATCGGATATGCGATCAAAAAATTGAAATCGGAAAAATGTTGTCCGGGGAAAACAGTATATACGATTTTTCGCATATCCGATTAAAGTTTCATTTTTACCATATTTTTCTATGCTATTGTGATTAATTATGAATATGAGTTCGATTATGGTTTGAGTTGGTCAAGTCTAATGAATATTAATACTTCCTCCGTTTTTTTTACATGTTACACTTTTCTTAAACGGAATGGTGCAAAATACATGTTACACTTTTTTTTCTTCCCCCAAAATGGAAAGTTTTATGCTGCAAAATTACCAATTTACCCTTACTTATAACAATTAATCAAAATAAAACCTACTTAATTTAACCTCATTATATACTAATCTAAATTAATTAAACCTCCTCTCTCTCTTCCACCACCCTCCCCCCCACCCACCCCAACAGCCCAACCCCTCCCCACCACCCCGAAGCCCCCTCCCCCACCACCCCCGAAGCCACCCTCCCCCCTCCCCGCAGCCCCTTCCCCTCCCCCCTCCCTTGTAGTCGCGCAACCATCGCCATTTCCTCTCTCCCGCTAATCGATTTCGCCGTCGCAAATGGCGTAGATGGCGTCACATTTGGACTGCACTCACCGAAATCCCGTATCTCCTGCGCGTTTTCAAACTTACCTAGATTTTTTTGGGGTTTTTCGAAGGGGGTGGAGGGAGGGGGGGGGGCTGCGGGAATCGAAGGGGGTGGGGGGGAGGGCTCGCGGATTCGAAGGGGGGTGGGGGGAGGGGTGGTGCGGGATTCGAAGGGGTGGGGGGAGGGGGGCGTGGGATTCGAATGGGTGAGGGAGGGGGGATGCGGCCGGGGGTGGTGGGAGGGGGTTTGCGTGGGTGGTGGGGGTTTGGTGGTCGCGGCGGTGGCTCATTGGTGGTCGCGGCGGTGGCTCATTGGTGATCCATTTGGTGGTGGTGGCTCACTTGGTGGTCCCCACTCCCTTTAATCCCCCACCCTTACTTTTACTTAATCCCCAATTAAATTTTTTGCAGAACCGCAATTTTCAAAAGTGTAACATGTAAAAAAAAGGAGGAAGTATATTATATTTTAAAGCAGACACATCACAATATTTGAGTTTTAGACAACTTTATGAGTGACTTTATATGTTATCTCAATAAACACGTATATTACTTAATCTAATTTCTCTAAAATTCAACACAAGGATTATCAACGCACACTCAATTTCTTAAAAAATTATTTCGCATAAATACTCAAAAATAAGATGAAAGTTCCATGTTTGTTGGTAGTCTTGGTACTATACTACTATCAAGGCCCCTACCATGTGCTTTAAAAGACATACAAGAATAAATGATGGCCTAGTATTACATTACTTGCTAAGTTGCACGGAAAGAGGCAAATGTTTAAGTTTGTTGTGTGCCTATATATAGTCAATATAGATATAGATCAGAAACCATTATGTACAAAATCACACGGCTTTCTAATTTTTTGGACCCTCATCATGTGAATCACATTATGGCTGGCTTTTCAGCAGGCACCAGGTTGTTGATTATAGACTTATAGTAGACTAGTAATATCAAAATAATAGGAAATCAAATTTCCTTTCAAAAAGATCGAATTAACCAAAATTTGTTCTTATTCAATGTGTGAATTTAATATCAATTGGGAAAGAAACTTAATAATCACCAAATGACGGCTGTTTATGCCGATTTTGTACCAAGTACGCAAAAGGTATTGGGAGCCAACAACAAGAACAATATACAAAATTAAATGTGAAATAAATAACGAATAATAAGAATATAAATAAAGATTAAGAATGCAAACAATTGTTGACGCGGAAAACCCAAGTAATGGGAAAAACTGCGGGTGATACTCTTGATCACCAATCCACTATGAAGATGCCGCCGTCAATGTTGGCACTTGAGTACAATATTTATCACAGAAACTTTGTAAAGAATTAATGGAGAGAGAAGGAATACTAGCTATGGAGTATTGAGAATGAGTAGAGGCTAGAGAGAGAGAGATACAGTATGAGCTATGAGAGAGCAGTTGAATGAATGAAAATTAGAGTACATCAATTAGCTATTTATATTTGACCTAATGCTCCTCCTAAGATCCGTTGCCCAACCCCCTTGAAGATAGGTAGTGCCTTTGTTATCTCTAACTTCCTCCTGATTTTCCTCCAGCAGTTATACCCAATATTAATGCCAATCCCATGATTCTTGCTAACTGATACTTATTTCCTTCTCTGCCAATATGAGATTTCCAAGGCCCAACAATTGCCCCTAATTGATGACACTTGCTCAACCGCTTGGGGAAGTGGCAACAATTATATGCCCCAAGACTTCTCCAATTTTTGTATATTTGTACACGCCTCCTCCCCTTATATGGCTTCAGGCACGTTGTTTGTTCATCTCGGACGCCAACGTTGTCACCAGAGAACACCATGTCGTCTCGCCGCCGTCGCCTTTGTGATAACTATGCACGGTGTCATCCTTGATGACGCCAAAATCGTCAAGGAGACGTCATTGAAGGAGGCAATGGATGCTAGAACTTGTTGAAATGAAAACCAAAGTGTTAGCGTTGCATGAAGTGTTCACCGACGTCGCCAGCCTTTACAATTGGAAAACCAAGGCGAGGCTGATGAAGCAATACATGGAAGGTCAGACGGCGTCATGGACTCCAGAAGATGACGTCCATAAATTCCTTGATGTTTTTGGAACTCTCGACGACCTGCTTCCTGACGGCGTCACTGCCGCTACTGAGACGGCGACAACTGCTGAATCTGCCCCTGTTGTAGAGGACAAAGATGCCATGGAGACAAACTAGATTTCAGTGTTAGTTTTTGTATATTAAAGTCGTTGTATATCTTTGTTGTGTGTCATGCAAATGTATGTTTGTAAGTATGTATGTATGTATGTATATTACTTTTCCATCATGACTAGAGGTTTAGTTTTAAAACTAAACGTTGTCATCCAGGATATGTCATCAAGTGTAGGGCCCTTATGTTTGTATGAATGTGTGTACGTATGTGTGTAGGTACCTTTGATGTTTGAAACCACTTGCAGTATTAATTGCTACGAAGGGCTAAAATTGCCTCTTCTAATTAATTGCGCGTGGTATTTTGTATGTCGTTGTGATGACTTCTTAAGGTGTGTGTCCCTTTGTACATAGAAGTTATTTTGCGTTCACCTGAACGCCGTGATGCCCCAGCTTAAAACAGTCGCCGTCATAATAAAGGTCGACGTCAACTATGATGTCGTCGTCAACGCTGATGTTGGCGTCAGATGAATGTGAACATTGTGGTGTTCGGTTGTCTCAGTGTTGGCTGTCGACGAATCCCCGTCCCCTATGCCTGTCTTCATATAACAAAGGTGAGATGGTCGTTGGCGAGGCCAACGGTCCTCCGACGCTCAAGTCAGTATAATATAAAAAGAAATAATGCTTAAAATACGAAGGAAATCGAATATGTTGAGAACAAAATGAATTGGAATAACTCAATTTAACTTGTTGGTTACTTACCTGTAGTGGCGTCCCTTTTGTTGTCAACATAATGCGATTAAAAGTGATAGAGTTTTAGATGGACGACGTTCCAACTTCAGGGAACGTGCTTACCCTCCTTGAGATATGAAATAATTGACGACGTCCAACTAACCGTCGCCGTCGCAGAGATTTTGTTGACGTCGGCATCACTTTTTGGACGACGTCCAACTAGGATCGCTTTTCCAGTCGTTGGCTTGATGAGTCTGACGGACGCTATGAACTTGTTATGGACGATCATAAGGCTTTGGACGCCACGAACTTTCTTTGTTTGGCGTCGATTTCCTGCTGTCGACGTCATAGAATTCCTTTCTTGACTGCATGTCTTCCTCCAACCGGTTCTGGGCCAAGGCCTTGGCTTGAGCATCCTCGAACGTAGGACATGGATACTTGGTAAGTTCTTTGTATAAAACTGATTTTTCATCCAGTCCCCGTCGGAAAGCTTCAATCGCCGTCTTAACGTCGCAATTTGGAATCGAAACCTTTTCCCTATTAAACCCGTGAACAAATTCTTTCAAGGATTCATCAGATTTCTACACGATTCTATGTAAGTCACTAGCCTGTTTTTCCATCTTACGACTGCTAGCAAACTGTAAATTAAAAATATTAATCAATTGAGCAAAGGAAGAGATAGTGTCGTTGCCAAGGAGGATGAACCACTGCAGGGCTGGTCCAATCAACGTCGATCTGAATCCTTTGCACATGCATGCCTCGCGCATGCTACGAGGAATTGAGATGGTGATCATCCGTTGTTTGTATTGAGTGACGTGGTCATTTAGATCTGTAGTGTCGTCGTACATCTTCATGGTTGGGACGGAGAACCGCTTTGAAACCTTGACCAAGGCAATGAAATCAACAAAAGGTGAGTCCGCATAACTGTTCGGCGTCGCTTTGTCCATAGGGCGTGGGACGCCGGGGATCCTGGCGATCATGTCTTCGAGCCGCTGAAGACGCTGCTGGATGGGATCGTCGGCGACAGAACGCGGTTGCCCCTTGGCCTGGTCTCCAATGACGTCGGCGTTAGCATCTCCATCTGAATCATCGCCGTGGGCAGGAATGTTGTGGCCCACAGGAGTTTCAAATAGGCCTCCGTCCAGGCCAGACATTTTGGAGACATCGCCTATGTTGTGGCGCTTAGAGCCTTTGGACTTTTGAGCATATTTCAGGCTTTGATTCTCCATGCATGATGCGACATAACTATTCTGCAATTCCGCCATAGCAGCCTTGACGCGGTTGAGTTCGTTTACGACTTCTTGAGTGGTTACCCAATCTCCTGCCATTGCAAACACAGAAAAAAGAGAAGGTGATACGCTCAAGTTATACGGTGTTCATATTATATTTTGGGTGCACTTTGCTAAGGGTTTGATTGTAATTGTTAACGTTCGTGTTTTATTTAACCCTTAGCGGAAGTTCGGAGTTTTGCGAGATAATTGGTGTTAACGTCTTATGTTCCGAGCTTTTATGGTAAAATGGGTTTGAGCGATATACTTGGAAGTGTTCGAGAGGCTCAACAACATTGTACCATTGCATCTCACCAACAACAACCAACTTCCACCGCAAGCCTAAGCAAGCTCGGCAGCACCGCAAGCTCGGCAGCAGCTCAACGCCCAGCAGCTCGTCGCCCAGCTCTCGAGCATGCTCGCCCAGCTCTCTCGCATCGTCGCACAGTAGCTCGCACCTCGCGAGCTAGGTCGCACCTCGCGACCTACTTGCTCGCGACTTGCGAGATCCTTCGCACCTCGCGACTTCCTTTGCCCAGCCAAGTTTGCGGAAGGCAGAGTACTCTTCGCACCTCGCGACCTGTGCCGCACCTCGCGACCCCTAGGTCGGTGTAATTGTTGGCTGATTTTTGAGCTTTAGTATAAATACTAAACTCTATTTTTGGACCTAGGGGGCAGCAGCCACAAGGAGAGGGAGTCTCCAAAACTCCACTCCTCTCTTGTTGTCTTCTCTTTTTAGTTTTTATTTTCTAGTTTAGTTTTAGGAGATTTCAACTATGGGATTGGCTTATGCTATGCCGATTGTAGCTTGAACCGTTCTTGAACGAGATTAATATGGAGCTTCAAGCATTATTGTGAGATCTTTCCTCTCTATTTAGTTTCTTTGATTATGGTTTAATTTCTATGCTTGCTTTCTATGATTTTTGCATAATTATGCTAGGAACGTTACTAGTTTGATTGTGTAATTAATCTAATGCTAGATTTAAGAATAGAATCGGATTGTTTTATTCTTTTATCAATTGGTAGCAAACTAGGGAGTAACTTAGATGCAGATCGTCTTGGTTATTTCTTGGGGAAATTGAATCAACAGTTGAATGTTTATCGCTTGTATGACGTTAGCAGGTCTATTGATTCTCTGTGTTTATTGCTTCTATTGGATTGAACTTAGACGCTATCGGACTAGGTTATCCTTTAGTTAGGGTTTTATAGTCACGCTGATCGTGCTATTCAACTAGGAATAAGGAGAATGCGAGATTAATTCTCAACAATAGATAATTATGGAAATAATTAGAGTGGAGGTTCAAGGATCGATAATGAATTGAAGTGGATGTTAATCGGATTCAAGATCTTTCCATATTGATTTCTCATTTTATTTAATTATGCTAGTTAATTATAGTTTGTTTATAATCTACTTGAAACCCCCCTTATTATTAGGTTTCTCGGCCCTTAGCTTAATCTAGGTATTGGATCACGCTAAATATTAAGCTCGTCCCTGTTTCCCTGTGGATACGACCCCTACTTCCATTATACTTGCTTAGTGTAAAAGAGAGTAGGAGAAATTTTATCTTTGGTCGGGTGCGGTGCACAACGACACATCCGCGCCCCGCCAAATTTTGGCGCCGTTGCCGGGGAAACGGTGTTACTGGTTTGTATTTAGCGTGATTTTTGGATGGTATTGCTTGTGCTCTTTGTTTTTGGTTGGCCACTCATATAAAGAATTCCCTTTTTGTTTTAGTTTCTAGTTTTCATCTTCCATTGAGCTCTATGTATTTCACTTTTGTATTTTGGACAAGAAGCATGGAACTTGTTGCTTAAACTCTCTTGGGAATGGTTGATTGAAGCTTTTGACGGTTTATTGTAAGATTTACTCTATATCTTGGTTATTGTCTAGCTTTAAATATTTATATTAATGGTCATGACTTGGATTAGCTAGGAGTACTACCAGTTGATGTTTGTTGTTGACTTAATGCTAGGTTTTGGATATAATCTGATGTTATATGCTCAACCATGTTGTAGTAAGCTAGGTATTAACGATGCATTGCAAGAGTTCTTCTCAATCAATTTTGCAGGTACTTGAAGTGGAGATTGACATGGAACCACCATTGTCACACATGGAGCACAACCTAATGATTAAGCTTAAGGTATTAAGTCGAGCTAACGACTTTAAACAACAGCGCTTCTCGGGAGGCAACCCGAGATCCCTTTTATTTTCTTTCTTTTTCTTTATTTCTCATCAAATTTCCACCACCACAACAAATTTTCTTTCACCCACCGCCCACACACTACAAAAGATCCACAACCAATCTTAATTCACTTGTAACCAAAATCCACAAAAGAAAATCCGTTGGGAGGACTTCAATAGCTAGGAGTTGGTAACACTAGAGGATTGAGATTGTTAATGTATCTTTTCGATCTCTTAAGCTAGGTGCAAATCTCAAAAATTTAAACAAAATTTGAATTTGTCATTTGTTTGAGTGATTCGAGGGAGAGGGTTGTGAGTTGAGTTATGAGATTTGAGTTGGTGTTGTTAAGAAATTTGAGTTTGACGGATTGCTTTTCATGAGTTTTGAGCATTCGATCTTCGATTTACCCGATCGTCGGTTTCCCCCCCCATTTTCAGTTTACCTTTTCTTTTAATTGTCGACACATTGAGGGCAATGTGTAGTTTAAGTAGGGGGGAGGGTATTCTCATTCTCATGTATCTATGTTATATTTATTACTTTCAATTTAAAAAAAAAAGGAAAAATAAAAAAATATTAAAAAAAATGATGATGAAGTGAATCCCGCTGAGTTGAAAACCCGCAAGGGCGGGCGACTCGGGCAAAATTGGGGGCTCGGATAGGTCGAAAACCCGAAAGGGCGGCCTATGCAAAAAAGAGCTAGTTGAGCGGGTGAGTTTTGTGAGCCGGAAAAAGAAGAGAGATAAAAAAATGTGAGAAGCTAGGATGAAAACCCGAAAGGACTCCTAGGCAAAATGAGAGATTAAGAGAGAATTATATACTTTGAAAACTCATTTGCCGGAGATGGTGTCATAAGGTGGAAAGCGTTTTCGGGTATGGTTGGTGAATTCATCCTTGATTTTGTGAAGATTTGTTTTGGCTTTCACATTCTTTTGGTTAATTGTTTGTTTTTGGGAGTAAGCATGGAATTTATCCCTTTTTGTCTTTGTTCCATGGCTTGCTATTCTAAGTTAGTAGTAGTAGTAGTAGTTTTAGATCATCTTTTGGAGGTTTGGGAGAGCTGATAGTTTAGTGTGTCATGAGCTGACATTTTGATGTTTGTTGGCGTTGCTGGTTATTGTTGTTGTTACGTCTTTATATATTTCAGGTGAGCTTGAATCTAAGTGTGGGGGAATCATCGTCCCTTACGTTTAGGTTTTGAGCGGATGTTGTTAAGATGTGATGATGATGATGTAGTTGATGGAGAGTGTAGGTTGGTGTCGATAATTTGGGTGAAGATTTATTGGGTGATCCTCATTTTGAGTTTACTCGAGGTCGAGTAAAGTTCAAGTGTGGAGGTATTTGATACGCTCAAGTTATACGGTGTTCATATTATATTTTGGGTGCACTTTGCTAAGGGTTTGATTGTAATTGTTAACGTTCGTGTTTTATTTAACCCTTAGCGGAAGTTCAGAGTTTTGCGAGATAATTGGTGTTAACGTCTTATGTTCCGAGCTTTTATGGTAAAATGGGTTTGAGCGATATACTTGGAAGTGTTCGAGAGGCTCAACAACATTGTACCATTGCATCTCACCAACAACAACCAACTTCCACCGCAAGCCTAAGCAAGCTCGGCAGCACCGCAAGCTCGGCAGCAGCTCAACGCCCAGCAGCTCGTCGCCCAGCTCTCTCGCATCGTCGCACAGTAGCTCGCACCTCGCGAGCTAGGTCGCACCTCGCGACCTACTTGCTCGCGACTCGCGAGATCCTTCGCACCTCGCGACTTCCTTTGCCCAGTCAAGTTTGCGGAAGGCAGAGTACTCTTCGCACCTCGCGACCTGTGCCGCACCTCGCGACCCCTAGGTCGGTGTAATTGTTGGCTGATTTTTGAGCTTTAGTATAAATACTAAACTCTATTTTTGGACCTAGGGGGCAGCAGCCACAAGGAGAGGGAGTCTCCAAAACTCCACTCCTCTCTTGTTGTCTTCTCTTTTTAGTTTTTATTTTCTAGTTTAGTTTTAGGAGATTTCAACTATGGGATTGGCTTATGCTATGCCGATTGTAGCTTGAACCGTTCTTGAACGAGATTAATATGGAGCTTCAAGCATTATTGTGAGATCTTTCCTCTCTATTTAGTTTCTTTGATTATGGTTTAATTTCTATGCTTGCTTTCTATGATTTTTGCATAATTATGCTAGGAACGTTACTAGTTTGATTGTGTAATTAATCTAATGCTAGATTTAAGAATAGAATCGGATTGTTTTATTCTTTTATCAATTGGTAGTAAACTAGGGAGTAACTTAGATGCAGATCGTCTTGGTTATTTCTTGGGGAAATTGAATCAACTGTTGAATGTTTATCGCTTGTATGACGTTAGCAAGTCTATTGATTCTCTGTGTTTATTGCTTCTATTGGATTGAACTTAGACGCTATCGGACTAGGTTATCCTTTAGTTAGGGTTTTATAGTCACGCTGATCGTGCTATTCAA
This sequence comes from Beta corolliflora, assembly GCA_947648045.1. NCBI lineage: Eukaryota > Viridiplantae > Streptophyta > Magnoliopsida > Caryophyllales > Amaranthaceae > Beta > Beta corolliflora. Next base: position 103,806 of record CANSZD010000807.1, read on the forward strand.
CTAGGAATAAGGAGAATGCGATATTAATTCTCAACAATAGATAATTATGGAAATAATTAGAGTGGAGGTTCAAGGATCGATAATGAATTGAAGTGGATGTTAATCGGATTCAAGATCTTTCCATATTGATTTCTCATTTTATTTAATTATGCTAGTTAATTATAGTTTGTTTATAATCTACTTGAAACCCCCCTTATTATTAGGTTTCTCGGCCCTTGGCTTAATCTAGGTATTGGATCACGCTAAATATTAAGCTCGTCCCTGTTTCCCTGTGGATACGACCCCTACTTCCATTATACTTGCTTAGTGTAAAAGAGAGTAGGAGAAATTTTATCTTTGGCCGGGTGCGGTGCACAACGACACATCCGCGCCCGCCAGAAGGCACAAACGAAATAGTAGACAAAAAGAAAGTGATAAATGATGTTTAGAGATGTTGCTGAAGGCCCCACGGTGGGCGCCAAATTGTTTATGTCGATTTTGTACCAAGTACGCAAAAGGTATTGGGAGCCAACAACAAGAACAATATACAAAATTAAATGTGAAATAAATAACGAATAATAAGAATATAAATAAAGATTAAGAATGCAAACAATTGTTGACGCGGAAAACCCAAGTAATGGGAAAAACGCGGGTGATACTCTTGATCACCAATCCACTATGAAGATGCCGCCGTCAATGTTGGCACTTGAGTACAATATTTATCACAGAAACTTTGTAAAGAATTAATGGAGAGAGAAGGAATACTAGCTATGGAGTATTGAGAATGAGTAGAGGCTAGAGAGAGAGAGATACAGTATGAGCTATGAGAGAGCAGTTGAATGAATGAAAATTAGAGTACATCAATTAGCTATTTATATTTGACCTAATGCTCCTCCTAAGATCCGTTGCCCAACCCCCTTGAAGATAGGTAGTGTCTTTGTTATCTCTAAGTTCCTCCTGATTTTCCTCCAGCAGTTATACCCAATATTAATGCTGATAGGCGTGTCGCGCACCTAACAAAAATAAATAACCTAACTAATCCTCCTAACTATGTCGTAGGGTAAGTCAGGGTCGATCCCACAGAGAGAAAGTTGTTATATGATTAGTCTTACCATTGTTTAAGAACTAATCATATAACAACTTTCTCTCTGTGGGATCGACCCTGACTTACCCTACTACATAGTTAGGAGGATTAGTTAGGTTATTTATTTTTGTTAGGTGCGCGACACGCCTATCAAATTTTGGCGTCGTTGCCGGGGAGATAGTTTGTTTTATTTAGTATTTATTGTTGGTGAGACTAGAGTGTATTTAACGTTTTTTTTCCTTTCTTTTGTGAATATTTTTTTTTTCTCTTTTTTCGTAGGAAAAATTGACGCTATGGGGCTCAACTATGAGCGGTTCTCTTTAATAGGTCCCAACTATCAATAATCCAGTGGCAGACCCAACTATAGTATGACCCATCTTTGCGTGGGCCTAACAGGTCACTTAACCTGTTACTTCAGGTTAACAAGGTCACATGACCTTAACTCCTTCATCATCCTCTACCCAGCCACCACCGATTCTCTGTCATCTCAAACCCAGAAATCCAGCAAATGTACTACTTCTACTTGCTCTGCTTCTACCACCACTCTTGAATTCCAATCATAATCTGATAATCATACATTAACATTTAACCCGCCCACCCCATTGTCGCCGACAACACAAATATCCTTTATTTCTCTAAAACTAAAAGCTGACTTCCCCCTTCAACGTTCAAAAACCCCACATCACCAAAAGATTCCCTTTTTTTCCTGGATTGATTGAGCTCATCTTCTACAACCTCAATTATATCTAAATCTTCCATTTTTAGCTTCATTTTTTTTTTCTGGGTTCGTGATTTTAAGCTCAGATTTTTTCTGGGTCATCAATTTTCAGCTGAATAATTTTGTGGGCAGTCATCAATTTTTTCTGGGTCATCTTATTCAAGCTCAAATTTTTCTGGGTCATCTTCTTCAAGCTCAAATTTTTCTGGGTCATCGATTTTAAGCTCAAATTTTTCTGGGTCGTCGAATTTGAGCTCAAATTTTTTCCGGGTCATCGATTTTGAGCTCAATTTTTTTTTCTGGGTTATCGATTTTGAGCTGGATTTTTCTGGGTCATCGTATTCAAGGAGTCGCCATTGCATCGGTTGTTGTTTCTTTCCTCTCCCTTGCGTTCTGTTTGCGCTGCTTTACTTTTTCCCTCTCTTCTGTGTTCATGGAGTTAAGAACAAGCTTAATAGTACCCTGATTTCTCTTGGTTGTGAAGGAAAGGCTTTAAAGTCAAGAACAAGCTTAGAATTTCTTTGTTTATTTATGTCTAATTTAGTTTTTTTAAGCTGTCCTTTTAAGATGCTTGCAAAGAGCTCGAAGAAGCCGTCATTAAAAATATCGATGCTTGCAAAGAGCTCGCTGACATGGTGGTGGAGATTGAAAGAAGAATGATGGTTGGAAGGGGAGAGAGGATAAAGATTCAAGAAATTAAAAATAACATAAAATAATATCAGTTTACCTATTTAGCAGGTCATAAGTCATTTGGGTCTAATACAAGACAATGCACCCTAAAGTTAGGACCTTCACTGGATTATTGGTAGTTGGGACCTATTAAAGAAAACCGCTCATAGTTGAGCCCCATAGCGTCAATTTTTCCTTTTTCGTATCATGGAGTCATTTTATTATTTTGACGGGGATAATTCTTCTGATAGGCAACATAGTCATAATTCTTGTGGTTCTCATGTTTATAGTTTTGATGCATTATATCAAAATTCTCCCAATTTTTGCATGAGTTCTTATGAATTACCATATATGTTCCGTGAACCCAAATTCATGCTAGTAATTCTAGAGCAATTTTTTCTTTTCCTCAATATGAGAATGAAGTATTTTGGAAATACTATCATAGACTTGGTGATTTTATTGGTCCTAATCATGGAATTGAATTCTGGGATATGTGCCTAGTGATTTATGAGGGGTTAAATGAAGAAACTAGGATGGTGGTAGAATCTATGTCTAATGGAGGATTTCTATTCCAATCTCCTGATTACTGTTGGGATTTAATTGAGTGGTTGGCTAGGGATACTTATGAGTGGGAGATGTCTTTATCAGCTAGATTAATTCATTCACCCCCAACTTACATTACACCACCTCCTTATTGTTCTAATTGTCACTCTACTTTTCATGATATTTTATCTTGTGATGTGATTTTAGTGAATGATTTCACCCCCTCACCCCAATATGAATTTGATTATTATACTCAAAATTCTCATCCCCAACCGTATATTTATGATGATGATAATGTGGGTTGGATAGAAAATGAGTGTTATGGGATTGATGTTCATAAAGTATAGGAAAAATCAATGTGATGGATATTTTAAAGGAGGAAGAACCCTTGGTTGAAAAACCTTTCTTGGAGAAGTCTATAGATGAGAGTGATGTGATTCATGAGTCTTTATCGGTTCCACCTACTGTTTTTGAGTCTCGTGTTCCTTTCTCTCAAAAACTTGACCTCATTCCTTCTTTCCCTATATTATATCCTCCATCATTCCTTATTTCTCCCTCTTTGAATGACTTATGTGATCATGTAATTAATGTACATTCGGTTTCTTCCCAACCCGTTGGGTCATGTAAAAAGTTTAATAATTTTTCTTTTCTTCCTTCTCTTGTGGATATAACTTTTTCTTTGATTTTCCTTTTTGCATGTCTTGTAGAGAATTAGAACTAATTTATTTTACATTTTATTTTGTATATTATTTGCTTTTTTGTGAGATGCATGCAAATGCATTTGACAAACTACTAAGGGCTTTGATGAGCTATTCATGGGGGGCAGCACAAGTTTTCTAACCCTATTTTTTTTTTTACTTTTAGATTTAGGACATTTTAATTTTTCATTTAATTACTAACTTCTCGTTTTTGTGCAATTTGTGATCCAGGGGTTGAGTTCCTAATTTCATTCATTGAGATTAACTCCTAGGTACTCGATCTTATGATGGTTGAGGAGGTTCAACTCTGGGTTTTCACCCACAACACTTTTGGTATACTCTTTCCTTTCCCCCTGTTCAAGTTTTTAAGAGTTATATCTCTTTTTTTGCCATTTATTTTGGTTTAACTTGATTGTGTGATTGAGGAAGTTGATCCTGTTATGTGGTTGTGGACGTTTCTCTTTCCCATCTCCTCCTTATATTTCTTTGTCACATTAAGGACAATGTGTTATTTAACTTGGGGGAGGATTTACTTTTTGGGTCATAACTTTGCACATATTTTCGTTTAGGTTCATTATATATTTTATTTCTTCTGCATATTTGCATATTTTGGCTTTGTGGGTATGCCTTCTGAAAACCTTCACGAGACCTTACTCGTCCACTAGGGCAGCCTAGGGGTTTAAAGGGCTTGTTGCACATGCTAAGTGCAATCGTGATTCCTACGAAAGTGAGTTAGGATTTATTGCTTTCTTAGTATCACTAGTAGAGAAATGCAAATTTGCGTCAGTCTATGTGCGTCGCACGCCAGAAGCACTGACGCAAATAGCCTATTTGCATCGCACATAAGAGAACGTGCGACGCAAAAAATGACAATATATGGGTTATAGGGTCATTTGCGTCGGACTTTGATGAAAACGCGACGCAGATGACGAAAGTCATGTGCGTCGGACACAGCTAGAGTGCGACGTACATGGCTGGATCCCATGATTTGCGTCGCATGCTAATTGGATGCGACGCAGATCGTTTTTGTCTAAAAGCTGATGACTTGGATCATTAAGTCATGTGCGTCGGACATTTGGGCTCGTCCGACGCAAATGATGTTAGCCCGTTTTATATTTTTTGGACTGTCAAACCTAATCTCTTCAACACACCACCAGCCGTTTTATTTCTCTCTCTCCCCAACTCCTCTCTTTCTCTCTCTCCAACTCCTCTCTCCCTCCCCAAATCCAAATGATTCCAGCCGTTTTATTCTTCAATTCGTTTCTAAGTTTGATTTTGTGTGTGCGAGCCAATTCGACGGCAACGCCGCCTTCTCCGGCGGTGGTTTTATGCCAAGAAATTTCGTTTGTTCAAGCCACTCAGTCTGCGAATCCATGTTTTCGTTGCTAATTTTCGATGCTAATTTTCGTTGCTACAGAATCGTGATGCTCAAGCTCTAAGATTGGTGGAGTGTTCCATGTTTGATGCTGTTTCTGGATTAAATTATTTGCTTAGAAGTTCTCTTGCTATTGAGGTTAGGTTTTTATTGGGTTTTTTTTTTGTTATTAGTTTTGTTTTACTCCACTACTTATTGTTTCTAAGGTTGCTGATTGGTTTTAGTGTGCATTTGTGTTATGGGCTTTTCTTCAATTTGTGTTAATTCAAGCGATTTGTTGCCACTAACAGTGAAACAGATAAAAGAAGCAATATTTCTCTCTCCTTTTTTTTTGGGTCCTTAATTTGCGCTTTAATTTTGCATGTTTTTCGCTTTTTAGATATTTTATTTTTCACCGGTGAGACGGAGTCGGCGAGTTGAAGAAGAAGATCCAACGATTATATCAACGGTTCATGTTTGCAATGGCTTTCATCCGTGTTCTGTAATAATTTTCTCTTTTTATTTTCTGTAATTTTCTTTTTTGATTTTTTCTGTAATTTCTGTATTTTTTTTGTAATTAGTGTTTGTAAAAAACACCACTTCTACTTTTTTTTGTAACTAGTGTTTAATTTTTTTGTTGAAATTTTCATTGATTTTCTGTAATTTATGGCTCATGAAATTAATTTTTTTTTTTAAAAAGCATCCATTTGCGTCGGATGAGGACTTATGTCCGACGCAAGTCATTGTAATTAGTGTAAAAATAAGGCCCACAGGCCTGGCAGCATCTTGGGTTGGCAGCACTCATCTGCGTCGCATGTTAGCAATGTGCGACGCAGATGAGTCTAGGCTGTTGTGGCTTGGCGGATCCCATCTGCGTCGCATAATAGGCACGGTCCGACGCAGATAGCTAATCAACTGCGTCGCGTCGTTGTCCGACGCAGATCCTGTATCCTGATCTGCGTCGAGACTTGTGCCGTCGGACCAATGTCCGACGCAAATGGGCGCCTCGCATCCGACGCAAATCGTCGATTCTGTACTAGTGTATTAGGAGCATTTTAGTTTAGTTTTGCATTTTTGTGCATTCATACAAGAAATATATGTTTTAATTCATGACATTGATAACTCATGAGATTTGGGCATATCTTGGATATTGTAATTAAATTTTATAAGATTGAGTTAGTCTTCATTGACCGCCTCGTGGTATGATTGTTTTGCAACTTGAATGGATTTGTGGTAAAATTGGTTGATATTCCCCAAGAAAGACTTGATTTTACTCGGTAAGCATAAGCCTAGTGAGGATTTTTCAAGCCTTATAGACTGACACATCTACATCAGTCTTCTATATTTTGTTGTGTGATAGTTCCTCATGAAGTGTGATTCTTGAACTTGCCTTGGCACTCTTTGAGACTTATGTGGCATACGCATGTGTTGATATGATTGAGGCGTTCTTTTCATTGTTTTGAGCCTTCAGACATTTTTCTTTTCATATATATTATTCCTTTTAATTAACCCATGTTGAGCTTTTGATATCCCATTCTCTTGATCAACCTACATTACAAGCCTCTAGCCTTTTATGATTTCTCTACCAAAGCATTGCTAAGTGGAGTAGCATTAAAGTTCATGTTTTGAGCTTGTGTTTGTGGTTTTTCGGTAATTATTGAAATAAAAAAAATGCTTAAAATTATAGTGTGAAAGTGCAAAATGAAAAGAATGATGAAAAAGTTGTGAAGAATAATTCTGAAAAATTGAAAAAAAAAGAAAGAACCGAAAAAAAGATTGAATAAAAGGTGAAATAATGTTTGTTGGAGTTGATAAGGTTGGGTATTATCTTGATTTATTGGCAATGTATTGTTGAACTTCTAGTAGAAGTTTTTGTGGCATTTGCATCTAATGGCCATAGATGTTAAAGTGCTATTTTCTCCACTAGTTGGCTTTTAGCACCACATTCCCAAATATTTTCCTACCCTTACCTTAGCCACACTACAACCCTTTGATAGGCGTGTCGCGCACCTAACAAAAATAAATAACCTAACTAATCCTCCTAACTATGTAGTAGGGTAAGTCAGGGTCGATCCCACAAAGAGAAAGTTGTTATATGATTAGTTCTTAAACAATGGCAAGACTAAAGGAGATTGATATCAATGATGGTGGAATAAACTATACTAATCAATATCAAAATAAAAGACTCTAGAGTTAAGTATCCCCACTAGCATGAATTAATACAATTATACTTCCTACCCCAAACTAATTGATTAAATGATCACAAGGAAAAGTACACCCTATAAAATACCATAAACCTCTCCCAAGTATCTATGGCTTCCCTAATATGCACTCAAGCCTACTCCCGTGGACTCATGCAAATTAAAGACATTAAACGCGGCACTCTAACTTCCTAACAATCCATTCTACCTACTCCCGTGGAGAACTTCATGTCCTTAATTAAAATATTCAAATCCGTCAAAACCCAACTCCCGTTGTGATCAAGACAATGGAATCATAACAATACTAGTTATCCCTAATCTAGTATTGGAATATGCATAATCAATTAAGCAAGAACAATGAAGCAATTAATTTGAGAATGTAAAGAAATAATCATGAATTAAATCATACTAGGGTTCAACTTAACCATAGATTATAAAACTATGAAAGCATAATTGAAATAAATAAATATATAGAAGAATAATAAAATATTATCATAGAAAATAAGGAGAAGAGAAGAAGAAAAGAGATACTTGAATTAATGGAAGAAAGGTGGAGTCTTGAAGAACTATGAAGATCTACAAGTTTCTCTCTCTAACTTCTCTCTCTAAAAACCCTAGGTATAAACTAATAATGATGATATAATATCTAAACTGCTCAAAATAATGTTTAAAGTTCTATGTATAAGCTAAGATTAATATAAACCGACATAAAGTTAGGTCACGCGGAAGATACGACATTACAGCAGGTTGCACGGGCAAGCAACTACGCGCACGGGCGTGCAGGGTCGTGCACGGTCGAGCGACATCTCGCTCGGTCGTGCGAGCAAGGCAGAACCATTCGTGGCTTTTGATTGCAGGTTGCACGGTCGAGCATAAATCCGCACGGGCGTGCGGACGAGGCAGTGACTTCAGCTCCACTTTGAACAGCTATAACTTTTGATCCAGAGCTTTGTTTTACACATGTAATATATTGTTGGAAAGCTCTTGAAGTCTAGATTCCAACCCAGTTATAATTATCTCATTATAATTCTTGTGTCAAAAGATATGGGTAAAATAGTGCAGAGGTGTCATATTTCGCACAAGTACACAAAGTCGTGTGTATCTTCTTCACTTCCAATCCGTTTTGGGTACATGATATATCGTTTTGAAGGTCATCCAAGTGCCTTAATCATCATATCCTCAAATAGGGGTCCAAAGTACCTGAGATTACATCAAAAGACCAAAAAACCGGTGAAAGCATCGTATCTTATAAAAAGGGACCTAAATATGCATAAATGCAATGTAAATACTCTAATGCTACATTAAAATGCACCCTAATATGCAACTAAATGATGTTAGAATATGCACTTATCAAATGCAAATCCCATGATTCTTGCTAACTGATACTTATTTCCTTCTCTGCCAATATGAGATTTCTAAGGCCCAACAACGGCTATAAAAACAATTACAGAATAATAAGAGGCAGCTAATAAGTACGAAGTATTGGATTAGGCTCCACATCGGATAAAATCATTTATTGCAATTTGCAAGTAAGGGTGAACATATTTTTAAGGGAAAGATTGATAGGGGCAACCGGGTGAGCTTTATTAATAACTAAATCAAGCGTCTTCGAGGTTGAAATACCTTGGGGAAGAGCCTCAACAAGCACCCATCAGAACGAACTAATTTAGCCGCTAGATGAGTGACGACATTCCTGACTCTTTTTACTTGATTACAAGAAAACATATCAAAGTTCATGTATCCATTAGGGTCCTTCCGATAGTTTCACTTGTGAATGACATTCACCACATTAATTGCATCACCCTCAACCACCATCTTTTCAAACCTAAACTTTTAAGCCACCAACACCCCAAATCGAGCAGCCATTATTTCACCCACTGTCCATTCCAGCCAAAAACACATCATTGAGTGCCCACAACAAGTACCTCACCTGCATCCGATCTTAAGATCACTCGAAGGCAACACGACCTCACCATGCCCTCCATAATGACAATATCTACGTTCACCTTGTTTAAATGGGTTAGGTTAGTGTCATGGGTAGGGGTATAAATAATGCAAGTCGAGTTCGAGTTAGCTCGACTCGACTCGTTAGCATTTTGAGTCAAGCATGAGTTGAGTCGAGCTCACTCGAGTCGAGTTTTGCCCGAACTTTGACTAGAACTTACTCGAGTTGATCTTTGACCGAGTATTAACCGAGTCGATCTTGAGTAGCTCGCGAGCTGTCTCATCACATTTATATCCCTCGTCAAGGGTTTTTCAACTCGTATATATATATTTGACACGAACATGACACGAACACGAATACGAATACGAACACGAACTTTGCCAACTCTAATAAAAGAGGGTTGTAACTTGTAAGTCTGTACTACACAGAAATTGAGAGGAAAGGAGCACGGTACCTTTCATTTAATGAGTTAGCAAATCAGTGTCCAATTAAATGGACCCCATATCTATGTTTTTGTGCCATTATGACATGCTTTTTTCTGCTCTTCATCTCCATCCCTCTTTTATTTCCTAATCTTCACATGTCTGCATGACTTTAACTAACCTTTTCGGATAGTCTTTTTGCCTACTTTGATTGATTTAAGAGTTACCCCAAAACAATAGAGTAGATAAATTCCCCTAAGGCGCGTATTGTAATCCCTCTAGTCTTTATTAGTTTACCCGTATTTTTTTTGGGATGTCCCTTATTAGTCCATTTCTTTTGTTTCTATTTTTGGAATGGGACCACTAACTTTCCATCACACATACATTCAACTTTAATATAAAATAATAGTTTCTCTTTCTTTCTATGTCCCACAATATTATTTCTCCTAAAACTCTGTGTAAAAGAAACGGGTAAACTAATAAAGACCGGAGGGAGTACTTTTGTAGTTATGTGCTTTTGGGTGTTATCAAATGCTTAGACCCTATTTAGTTCACCTTATTTTTACTTATTCAGATCATATCAGATCAAATAAGTTCAGATCAGATCAGATCAGATCAGATCAGTTCAGATAATGCTTATATTTACAAACTTATTATTATTGTTATTACTATTGTTGTTATTATTGTTATTGGTATCATTATTATTATTATTATTATTATTATTATTATTATTATTATTATTATTATTACTATTATTATTTTATTGTTGTTATTATTATTATTGTTGTTGTTGTTGTTATTATTATTGTTATCGTTATTATTATTATTATTATTATTATTATTATTATTATTATTATTATTATTATTATTATTACTATTAGTATTACTTTATACGATTACTATTACTATTAATATTGCTACTATTTACTAGTACATTTGTTCAAAAGGATTATTATTATTGTCGTTGTTGTACTTATTAATTATTAATATTGGTAATTATTATTAATGTTGTTGCTATTATTATAAATGTCATTGATAATACTATTTCAAACTATTTGTGTTCAAAAAGAAGAATGTTATTTTGGCATTTACACGTGTTCTTTTTTATATTTGTTCTAATTAACAATTTTGATATGTGATGTTCTTTTTGATGTTGTACATGTAAAGAACATGATAATAGTATATGATGTTTTTTTTTAACAATTTTGGCAGAATAATATAAAGTATATGTTACTAGTTTATATAAAACATAAGTAGCAAGGGATAACCTAATGGTGTTGGCATCACCTTCAAATTCCCCCCTACATGGGATTTCAACTTATCTTTAAAAACAAAGTTTATATAGAACAGGACAACAATATAAGAAGAATATTTAACAATTTTATTCAAAATCATATGATTATATATATTTATATAGGTTTATTTATAATGAAAAAAGAACAATTGATTGATATAACAAAAAACATGTTATTAGTTAAATCCAAACATGTCATCAATATAAAAATAACATATATCTTTTTTTTAGGGGACATCTATCTTTTATTTTTGGAATGTGTTATTTAAATAGATTTTGTATGCTCTTTCAATATATATTCTTTTTTTATCATCATTATATGTTCTTTCATTACTACCTAAATTCTTGTTATAAATGGATCTTAGACATGAACACTATGTTCTTTTTACCATAAAAAATATGTTTTTTTAACCTAAAATATGCGTTCTTTTATTTTTAATTTTATGTTCATATACTATGTGTTATTTTTTAAAAAAGAACTAATTATGCTATTATTATTATTATTATTATTATTATTATTATTATTATTATTATTATTATTATTATTATTATTATTAGTTGTGCATAGTAATAGAATGATAGTAATAGTAATACTAGTAATGAAATACAAAGTAATAATAATATTAGTAATAATATGTTTCATAAAAAATAAGTTCAGATCAAATCAGATAAGTTCAGATCAGATCAGATCAGAAAAAATAAGTTCAGATCAGATAAGTTCAGATTAGTAAAATTAAGGTGAACTAAACATAGCCTTAGTTGAAGAAAAAGAACATTTCAATATAAGATAGTTTTCAATGCAAAAATATTTTCTACTGAAAAATACATTTGATGATTAATTTTCTTCTGTTTAGTTCCTCGACAGTATTGTTAGAGAGAAATTGAAAAATGAGAAAAGAGGGAGGGGATGGAAAGAAGGAGAGAAGTTGGAAGGTAAGGAATAAGGAGAAAAATATGACAATTTTTTTTTATATAATTCATGGGTTATCTAATCTTGATACAACTTCTCACCCAAAAACTACTATTTTTTCGTATATCATTGACCCTAGTTTGCTCCTTAATTGAATTCTCTTCTAATAGATAGGCTCGCAATTTGACTTTAATCGTCATAAAATAGTATCAATATCAAACCTTTGACTAGCTGACCTAATTTTAATAGTCGGTACCACAACAGAGACAATGACATTTTCTTTAATGAGATTATGGGGGTGTTTGATTGAGAGAGTTTTGGGGTAAAAAAAGAGGTTTGAGATGAATAGAGAGGTTTGACTAGTCCAAACCTCAAATAGGAGTGTGTGGTTGAGAGAGAATTGAAAGAAAGGTTTGAGCCCAAAATGCTAATTTTGAAAAAGCTACTAATAGGAGATTTTTGGACAAGAGGATTGTGAATTTAGTTGAGTAATGACTAATATATCCTAAAGTTGGCCAAATTTACTACCTTTTTATCAAAAAAAACTCTACCAATAATTTATTTCAATATCCTTATCGGTCATTTCACCTAATAAAATACGAATCAACTAATAACTATCTACCAAACACTTTCTCACAAACAGCTAGTCAAACCAACTAATACAATAAGCTAATCGCTAACAGCTAATGAAAACAGCTAATCCCTAATTGCCAAACAAGCCCTATATGAAAAAATGTTGAAATCAAAATTGGTTATCGATATGAGAGCTAGCTTGTGCAAGTGCAACTATAAGGGATGTTGTTTTTTGGTGCAATAGTTAGTAGCATAAATAATGACATATGATTGCAAACATCAAACATTGCATAGGATGGTCCATGGTAGAGATTCTAAGTTGCTTTAAAAAACTATTCATTTTCTTGTTTGGTTTAATAAATTAGTCTCTCTTTATGAGATTTTTTTAAACCCTGTTATGGAGTTTTTAGTCTCTGTTTTGGAGATCTCCTTCTCCCCTATGGGAGTTGTGAGTATGGTTTTTTTGTTTTTAGGTATGAGAAATTGTTCTCATTGGTTGAAGTTCGAGGCTCAACATGAAGGTATTGGAATCTCGGATGCGGTCAACATGACTCGATCAAGAATGTTCTTCCCAAACTATCTCAGAATGATGAGACTTCCTCATCAATAGTGCTTGATTCAAGAAAATCTGAGAAGGTTGTATTTGTATTCTTCGTCTATCAGTTCATTGTAGTTTCTTCGAAGACGAATTTGATTTAGCGTTGTTTAATTGTATCTTGTTTTTCGTTAATACCTATTGTAGATGTCGTTTGGCCTTCAATTAATGAAATTTCTCTTTCAAAAAAAATGACTTGACCAGGTAATAAAAAATTCTATCATTTTCTTTTCATATAAAATTGAGCTTTGAACCCATGAAGTCTTTCAGATTTTCTTATTTAACGCTTTATTAGATGGCAAGTAGGAAATAAAAACTCAATTAAGGAATTGAATTTAAAAAGAGCAGTTTCTAATTTCTTTGTTTTCTTCTGGAATTGTATTCCTCTAATGCAAAAAAAAAAATGAAAAAGTCTTTTTAAAAATAAAATTATATTCTACCATAAAATCAAAATGTATACCTTCTCACTCCTCACGTGCCTACACATGCAAGTGACCCAGAAGTACAGTTTGGGACCCAATATTGGACCCACATGGGAAATCTATAGATCTAAAAGGATCTTGATGAACCATTAACAAGACCAATTAATCCAAATTAAGAGCTCTTAATTAATTCCATTTAAGAAAAGAAAAGGGAAAAAGAATTAGAGATTCTCGACTTAGATCACAAGGTCAGGGAAGTTCACATGCATGCAAGTAATGGCACGTGATTAGGAATAAATAAGAAAGTTAGGCCACAGTCTTTACTAATATAAATTCATATTATAATTATCATAAGCTTTAATTTATTTACGGATGGAAATTTTTTGATACTTTACCCTTTGTTATATTTGACAGCTTTTAACCAAAAGGTATGGTGATGTCATGCACTTAGATAGACATTAAAATGATTGAGGAAGGAAAATCATACTGAGATTTCTTGCTAGCATCTTGTAAAATGGAACTAGTTTGTGGTTTGGGCGATATCATGAGCTATTACACCGTGAATATTTTTTAAATTCTATCGAGGGCTGGAAGAGGGACAACTATTGTAACAATTAATAAATTTTTGTTCATTAAATTTTTTTAATGAAAAAATAGATATGATATAAATGATATCATGTTCATAGTAATTAAGAGAGAAAAAAGAATCATAGTAATATCTTACTATTAACAAAAAATGATGCGTGCAAAAAAGACTTTTGTAAATCCTTTTAAAAGATAAAATAAGGCTTCAATATTTTGTTTTGAAATAGAAGTATAATATTTTGACATTGCATTACATTACAATTATATTGATGCGTAAGCTCTTGCTTTACAAACCATGTCACATGATAGAGAATTATTCTCTCTCTACACTTTTAATCCTCTGCCTTCTCTCTACAAAAAAAAAACCCTCCAAACCCTAGAACTCGCCGGAGATCCGGCGCCGCGCAAGTCTCCGGCGGGTTCCTTTCTTTTTTTTCTTCGCTTTTTCTGTCGTTCTTTAGTCGGTTTTTCTTATTTTAGGTCTTCTTCGTCGTCCCCTTCGTAGGTTCCCTTCAGTTATCCTAGTGTTTCGGCCTTTTCCGGTCGTCGCTGCACCCTCCAGTTGCCCCCTCCCCCTAGTTTTCCGGTCGTAGTGTTTCGTCGTCTCCTGGACGTTTTTTCCCTTCAAGCTTCCTTGCTCCAGTTGTTTCCATCGTCTCCACCACCCCCACCGTGAGTTAGTATAGTCTGGGCTTCCCCTTCCCCTCCCCCCTGTTTCGTGGTTAGGTGTCTCGCCCCCTCCCCCTAGTTGTCATTTTTAGGCCACCCTCTCCCCCCCTTAGTGTTGTGTCGGGAAAATACGGTAACGTTGTAGGGCATCCCCTCCCCCTCCCCCTTAGTGTTGTGTAGGCGGTGAGTAAAGTTGCGGGGCTTCCCCTCCCCCCCTCCCCCTCCTCCTCCCCGTGAGAATTGCGTCCTTGTCCGGTCCTCAGGTGGTTGTGCCTTTAACCCCTTTCACCTAGTGTTTCTTTGGAACTTGGAAGTGCGTCCCCCTTTACCCCCTTTAAGTTTAGTTTTCTGTTTTCGTTGTTGATTTCTTGGTTGGTTTAGTATGGTGTTGTTGTGTGTTCAATCAATCTGCTTGTTTTTTTGTTACTTGCTGGAGGTAGGCTTTGTCTTCAAAAGGTTGGATCTGGTCTATGTGGTTGGTTAGGGTTTGCGTGGCAAGAGATTTCATGTTTGGGGTTCGTTTTATTCGATTTTAATAATCGGACGGTTCTTCGAGATCTAACCTTGGTTAGATTTCAAACTCGCTTGGTAATGATTTTATCAATCATTGCCTTGACAAAACGATATCTGAAGGCGGCTCCCCAATTTGTCAATTGGGTTTATAGCGCGTCAACTCATTTGAGCTTCTCATCAAAGGAGAAGCCTGAAATACAGGAATGTGACTCTTTCAGGAAACACGACGATATAATTCCATGTGACAGAAGGTCACTGGAATTGGTCATGTTGCGAGTTCATAATCTCGCTGGTACGTGGTTGCCCCACTTGTGAAATCAGTCCTCTCCTCCCACTCCTTGCATCAGGATTCTGGCGCTCGTCATCCACCAGAAGAAGAGTTTCAATTCGTTTATCTATCAATTCCGACCTCCAGATCGAGCAGTTTTATCTTAATTAGTTTTAAGTTATTATGTTTCTGTCGGTGTTGCGTAAGAGCGAGTATAGCTCAGTTTAGTTTCTTTATGTTCGTTTGGTTGTATTAGCATTAGGCTGTACTTCCGTTTTTTAATTAATGCACAATTTCCCCGTTGTCAAAAAAAAAAAAAACCATGTCACATGTGTTCAACATTTGTATGAAGTGTAATATAATAGTATTTATTATTTGAATGAGAGGCTTACATCAACTATGAGAAGTACAAATACACGACTAGAATCCAGTTTTTAAGAGATTAGAATCCACTATTTCGTGCCAAGTCTACTCATTAACTCAAAAGGCCTCTATGAAACTGATGAAATCGCAAGCAACATAGTTTCTAAAAATAACATAGTAGTTTATATATTGAGTAAATTAACAATACAACCCCCCCCCCCTCTTTTTTTTTAACATGTTTTTAGTTAGAATATTCTCTTGGAATCAATTAACCTATATTCACTAGCATATGTTGATGTTGCATGAATCATGATCATATAGTAGAATGTTTCATGTAAAAAGCTTTTCTTCTTTAGCTTGAGAAAAGTGGGGTGAGAAGAATAATTTGTACTCCCTACGATTCGTTTCTTATCGATGTTCCTAGTTTGAGTATACACATTTAGGGCTGGTACTTTCCCAACTTATGTTCGTTCGGTCGATTCGGTTCAATTCAATTCGGTTCATTTCGGTTCGATTCTAAATTATTATCATTACTTATTAATTAGTTATAATTTAATTCGATTCGATTCGTTCGGTCAATTCAATTGATTCGGTTCGATTCGATTCGGTCGGTTCGATTCGGTTGTTTTATACGAAGAAAACGCATCTTTTTATATTGGTGTTTACTGGGCCAAAAAGATCGAGCTTAAAACAAAAGCTGGATGTTCTAATTAAATTAAGGATTGAAAATAAAAAAAGAAAGAAGAAGAAATAAGCACGTAAATACATAATGATGACACTCCTCACAATGAGCACAAATCTAATCATAAATGACTTATGGGACGAAACAAGCAATACATTCTCACCACTATGATCTAGCATGTATTACCATATAGATGGGTGCCATCATCTCAAGCAATAATTTTAAGTCTATAATGCTATATTATATATGGTTATGAATTATGAAATGACCTACAATTTTGATACCATACATTATACATACATGTCTGCTATTGTCTGTCTAGATAAGAGGAGTGAGGAATCAATCTCTCACAAAAAGCGCCAAAAAAGGTTTCTCTACTTCATAAATTATACTTCCTTCTTTTTTATTAAATAAATGACTGAAAGAGAAATGATACAATCCGTAAGAAACTTAAAGAGCGAAAGTTGGAATCACATTTAACCAAGAAAAGAAGCGATTTTGAAGCATTATAACGCGTAAAAGCAATGAATTGAGCGAATTGAATTGAATTGAGCGCGAACCGAATTAAATTATAACCCAATTAGGGGCGCATTCTCAAGCTTATTTTGGTTCGATTCGGTTCGGTTCGATCCTAAATGATAATCATTACTATTAATTAGTTATAATTTAATTCGGTTCGATTCGATTCGGTTGTTTTATCCTTAAAGAGAATGCGTGCAATAGTAATGATAATAATTTAGGAGCCGAGGCGAACCCGAGCGAGTGAAGCCCGAAAATAAGTTTGGAGAGAACATGCCCTTTGTGATGACAGTTTTGTAAAAATGAAAACTTTTTTGGTCAAATAAGGAAAGTCAATTACTTATCGTGACACTCACTGAAAAAACAGAGGAAGTATAAATCCAGTTTTAGAGCACTCACATGCTACTATGTCTCTAACTCTTGGAGTGTAGTATTGTGTTAGTCGTGAAGTCCTGCTCCAAGGGCCCAGTTGCCGTCCAAAACAAATTCGGCCTTATCCTTAAAAACAGACATTAAAATGAAAAAGAGCCCATTGAGAAGATAATGAAACATCAAAGCCTACTCACGGTTACATACTCACATCTGCATGACTGCATGCATCAGTAATTGGGCTTCTAGTGGGTGAGTAGAGAGTATGGTGGGATCGGTTCCTCACATTGAATAAACATATGTGGACCTAACTGTGGACCGTTTTAGATTAAACTTTGTATTATACTTCTTCGTAATAAAGTGAAAGGTCGCAAATATTATGAAACATTTCAAAAAGAAATGGGATATTATCTCAGATAACCCTGACATATAGGCCTTTTTCCCAAATAACCCTGACATATTTTTTTTTTCTCAGATGACCCTAAACTTGTATTTTGTCATTAAACCTAACGGAATATTAGACGGCGTTAACTATTTTGACATTTATAATTAAAAACCTTTTTTTATATAAAAAAATATATTTTGTGTTCTTCATCCTCTCTCTTATGTTCTTCATCCCCTATCATGTCTTCATCTCAATTTATCCTTCTTGTGCAAGAGTAAGAGGGTTTGAAATCTTTAAAAATCCCAATTTTATCTCCAATTGTTCAAATTGTAACAATCCTTAAATCAATACAAAAATCCCCAAATCAATTGCAAAACTTAGGGCTTCGCTGCTAGGGAATGAGAAGGCTACCCAGCAGGCGGTGGAGGGGCGCCAGGTGCGCCGGCAGACTGGTGGTGGGAGGTGGGTTGTGGTGCGACGAAGGTGGGGGAGGTAGGTCAGTGGCTAAGGGGATTGCAACTCGTGGTTGGGTGGTTGGGTGCATCAATGGAGGGTGGTTGGGTGCGTCAGTGGAGGGTGGTTGGGTGCATCAGTGGAGGGTGGTTGGGTGCGTTGGTTGTGCGCGAGTTCAAGGGGTGGTGGGTCGCTAGGTTCGGGGGTGGTGGGTGAGAAGCGTGAGTGAGGGGAGGAACGTGGGAGGGTTCTTGGGTTTCGGGGTTGGGCCGAGGGTGTTTGGGGATGGGTGAAGGTGTCTGGGGATGGACCGAGGGTGTTCGGGGCTGGCTGGAGTTCCGGTTGGAGGGTGGTGGTTTCAGAGGTGGTGGAAACCATTGATGAATGCTTGAGAAGAGATGAAGAACAAGAGAGAGAAAGAGATGAGTTTGGTTTTTTTTATTAAAAAAAAAGGCAGTAAGTTGGGTTGTTTGAAAATAGTTAACGCCGTTAACAATTCCGTCAGGTTTAATGACAAAATACAAGTTTAGGGTCATCTGAGAAAAAAAAAATATGTCAGGGTTATTTGGGAAAAATGCCTATATGTCAGGGTCATCTGAGATAATATCCCAAAAGAAATTTGTTGCAGACACTAAAAACGGAAGAAAAGAGAGGAAAAAAAAAAGTAAAGAGATGATTAATGACAGAAATAGAAGATTGATTTGGATAAAAATCAATTTTCAAAAAGATCACGAGCCTAAAGCCTAAAATTCTACTCCTAAAACTATAGTATCAAGTCTCAACTCTCATCCAATGCACCAAAAACAGAACGTACTAAAGGTTAAACTGTACGAGTTCCATACTCAAAATTGTCACTCAACCATATAAATCATCATCGTCTCCAGCATCATCAGCAGAGTTAGCACCAGCAGTAGCACTAGTCTGATTGGCAAAGCGAAATTCTGTACCAAAACGGCAAGACTGCTGCAAGGTTTGAGCAAACGACTGATACTTTCGAATGTCAGCATCACTAACACTTCTACGAGCATACTTCATTGACTCCTCAAAGTGTGCTGGCTTAATCTCAGCAACCTCTTCACTTTCATCTTCTTCCATACTGTCCGGGTTTTCTCGATCTCCTCTTTCTCTCCGCCTCAAGATCCTGTCAAATGTGTAGATTCAACGTGTTACTTGTATGATTAACTAGTTCATAAATAAGAATTAAGTTTAAGCTACATTCATAATTTCCTATATCATATTAGAGAGTTAGCCTATACCCTATTAGTAAAAACCCAATGCTTCAAGATTATCAAATTAGTTAAAACACAAATTTGTCTTCTAACTCCACGACATGGATATTAGCATGTTAAAGAAGCAAAATAAGTAATGAACTTAGGCCTTGTTTACTTCAACTTTAGAAGATAATCAGAGTAAAAACCAATTTTAAATTAGCAACAATATCAGTTTCAATCAGTACAAATATTTCTTTTTTTTTGAAGAAAAAATCAGTACAGATATTCCAGTTTAAGTAAAATCAGATGGAGTGACTTATAATCTTCAAGATGATTTAGTAAGTAGTAATGTACCTTCTCAATGTTTTCCCGAATTGCATATTTGCAAGCACGTTGGCGATTTCGGTTATGTACGCACCCTTTGAAACCCCGCGTATATTGTGCAAGAGCAACTATGTCAACATCCTTAGAAATTGGCGATTTTCTTAAACAAGCCTTGAATATCTGAAGGCGGGAACTCTCATCAGGAAGAGGGATGTAAATTAGCTGGTCAAGCCTTCCAGGCCTTAGCAATGCGGAGTCAATAATGTCTGGCCTGTTTGTAGCTCCAATGACAAAAATTGTTTTCTTAGCGTTCATGCCATCCATCTCAGTCAGCATTTGGTTCAACACTCTATCACCAGCTCCACCGGGATCTCCTCCTGAACTTCCCCGCTGAGTAGCTATGGAGCCAAGTTCATCAAAGAACAATACACAAGGAGCAGATTGACGGGCCTTATCAAAGATTTCTCTCACATTTGCCTCACTTTCACCAAACCACATGGTCAACAACTCGAGTCCTTTCACACCGATGAAGTTGGCTTGACATTCATTAGCAATGGCCTTTGCAAGCAATGTTTTACCACAACCGGGTGGACCATAAAAGAGAACACCTTTAGAAGGTGACATGCTAAACTTCTCAAACTTTTCCGGATGCTCCACAGGGTATTGTACATTCTCTTGAAGCTCTCTTTTGACATTTTCCAATCCACCAATATCCTCCCATGAGACGTTAGGAACCTCCACAATCCGATGCCAACCAAAAAAATTAAATATTATGAATTCGAAATAACCTTAATAAATCAAGAAAAGGAAGTGAGAGCAAGATGGTAGACATAAAAAGCCTCTTGCAGTGTAAGCTTACCATTTCACGGAGGGCGATGGGTTGGTAGATCCCAGTGCGATGCGAAGGTGTTCATTTGTGACCGGTCATAGAATTCAACACTTCAGCATCAATTGTCTCGTCTTCTAAGTCAATCTCATCCATTTTCTCCCTAATACCTTTGAAGAGCTCCCTATGTGCAAAGAGCGACAAGATCAGCACCCACATGGCCATGGGTTTCCTTTGATATTTTTTCAAGATCAACCTGAAATTTTTGGAGAAAAAGTAGAATCAGTTGATGTGAATATGTGATGAACTTAAGTACTCAAGACTAGCCTAATACAACAGGGAAACAAATTTAAATCATTTACGACTTACATCTTCTGCAAGTTTCATATTCTTAGTATGGATGCGGAGAACTTCCAACCTCCTAACTTCATCAGGAACCCCAATGTATGTCAATCTCACGGTCAAATCTTCCAAATCTTCTAAGAGCAGGGGTCGATACTATTAGGCTAGGTTGGTAGCACCCATCACAATAACATGGGCCCGGCTCTTAAGACCATCCATCAATGTCAGCAGTTGAGAAACAATGCGCCTTTCAACTTCACCATTTGTCTTGTCTCTCTAAGGAGCAATGGAATCAATCTCATCAATGAAGATGATAGAAGGGGCATTCTTCTCAACTTCTTCGAATGCCTTCCTCAAATTGCTTTCACTTTCTCCAGCCATTTTGGACATGATCTCCGGCCTATTAATCACAAAGAAGAATGCTCCAGTTTCATTAGCAACAGCTCTGGCAATAAGGGTTTTACCAGAACCAGGGGGTCCATACATCAAAATTCCTTTTGGGGGTTTGACACCAATTACCGAAAAGAGCTTTGAATGTCTAAGAGGAAGTTCAACAAGCTCACGAATATGAGCCATCTGTTTCCTCACACCACCAACATCGTTATAACCAACTTCATTCAATCTCTCTTCATCCTCTCGCTTAATAGGTTCACCTTCACAAAAGATCTCAGTTTTAGGAGTAACAATGCAATATTCTTTCGGATCAGTTTCAACAACTTTGAATTCAACACTTCGCATCTCTCCTCTTACTAGGAAAAGATCACCTTTTCTAAATGGACGATAAGCCTCCAAGAAATATGTTGTTTATACCACACACAAAAAGGGGGGTCAAAATCAATTAGAAAGAAGTACACAAGAAAAGCATGATTTCTTTTCAAAGTATAAACTCACGTTTCAAAAAGGCATCAAACAGGTTGCCAGTCACACTCACACCCTCAATAGTATCATCAACTGGTAATATTTAATATATGAACTTTGTTACCATATTTCACATCTGACCACTGATGCACAGAAACAACATCTCCAAGGCGAACTCGAAGATTTGCCCTCACTACTTTATTCATCCTGATTTTTGGTTCTTCACACTGCTCATCTCCCAGCACAATGCATATTGTATCCTTCCTTTTCTTGCCCTGCATCAGAAGTGCACTTTAGGAGAACTAAACTAGGATTCAAGAACATACATAAAATTATTAAACATAATCAACTTAACTCACCTTAATTAACACTGTATCTCCTCGAAAAAATTGAAGTACATCCATGACAGCAGGGTTGATAGAAACCACTGAGTTGTCATCATTGATTGCTTCATCAACAATAAGACACTTTGGAGCCTTTTTACGCTCAAGGATTGCAGTACAGTCCTTTTTGCCACTTTTTATGCATAAAACCCCATAGTATTAAGAATAAGCATCATCTAATCTTCCCTCAAAAAGAAAAAGAATAAGCATCTAATCTTCCCTCAAAAAGAAAATTTATAAGCATCTAATCACTAAGGTTGACATTAAATAGCTTATGGTTGTTGGACATTGAATTGGTAACATAATGCAACTCAATTTATTACAAGTCCATCTAATCACTAAGGTTGACATTAAATAGCTTATGGTTGTTGGACATTGAATTGGTAACATAATGCAACTCAATTTAGTAAAAGTCCACAAGAACGTAAACTTAAAAGGTAATAATAATTCATTATCTCCTACCAAGTCTATCATGCAACATAATTTATCAGTATTGCCTAGCAAAGTACTCCACATGATTACACCAAAGGAAACATCATATGCAATTAGGGATGGCAATGGGTAGAGTGCAGGTAGGGGCTGGCACTTTACCCATACCCTAACTTTTGGATGTAGACTCATACCCTACCCATACCCATAGGGTAAAATTTTTTAGGACCCTTACTCGTACCCGTAGGGCCCGATAGTGTCTGGGTAGGGTCTAGGGTCTAAAATGGGTCCAACACAAAAATAAACCCGCTTACATTTTCTCATGTATATATAATCGTTAAGCACAATTTATATACTTCCTCCGTTCTGTTTTAAATGAAACGTTTGTTTTTTCACGCAACCCAACGCGCTTCTTTAATCATTAATATCTTTAGTTGAGCACACGTAAAAAATATAAAAATGTTATAATTTGATAGTATGCATCGAAACGAATCTAACAAGATCCCACTTGACTATGTTTTTCTTTATATAATGGCGATAAATTGGAGTCAAAATTGATCAATGAATAGTGTCATTTCACCCAATGTTTTATTTAAAACAGAACGGAGGAAGTATTAATTTTGCAATTAGCACACATAATATCACGTACATTCCATACCAATACATATTTTTTGCACATCCCAAAAGTCTCATACATCAAAATATAAATAAATATATTTTTACGTGATTGCGATTTGCGGCTAGGGTTCCTAACCGAGGGAGGGTTTTAGTTTTATTGGAAGTCTGCTGGAAGGATATGTTTATATATATATATATTAATTTAAAAAAATAAATATATATATATTTTAGTTTAGATGGGTCTATGGGTAGGGTTTGGGTAGGGTCTGGGTATTTGAGGAGTGGACCCTTACCCTACCCTTACCCGATAGGACCAAGACCCATACCCTTACCCATAGCGCCATAGGGTCCAAAAAATTAAGACCCATACCCTAATTTTAGGGTAGGGTCTGCATAGAATCCTGGACCCATTGCCATCCCTATATGCAATTAAGATCATAATATAGAAACTTCAACATATTCTTCAACTCAAAAAGTCCCTGAAGTTAAAGATTAAGTCTTATAGTCTAATCCAAATATAGTGCATTATATAAACCATCATTTCATATTATAAACTACATTCGATATTCGATGACCAAGCCTTCAACATCATCAACATTATCAGGAACCAACCAAAATCATTGGGAATTCATAAAATAATTGAGAAAATTTTATAACGGCCTCTAATCTTATATGGGTATGGTAAATACTTTCAAACTGACACAATTACACACACTTACATCTCCAAATGATGAAAAAAACTCATGAAAAAGAAAATGCTCTAAAACAATTTCCCAGTATAATTTTAAATCAAGCAGAAGTTTTTTTTTTGGTGTGAATGAGCCACAAGGGCGGGGATGAGAATCGATCCCAATATCACCTGAAACCGGGAGGGAAGCTCTAACCAACTGAGTTATCCCTCACTCTCAATCAAGCAGAAGATTATAACCACACAGAGTATCATCATACACCAATGTGGTCTAATTAATATTAGAAATTTCTAATCATAGATAATAACGTGCTAATTAGTGCATAATTTAAAACTATAATCTATTAAATCTTTACACGCAAACTCACAAGTCACAACTTCCCCATAAAGAAAGAAAAAAAAGAACACCCATAACAACGGCATGCTCAAACAAGAAAACAAGAAAGTACCCACAAATTAAAACCTTCATTAGAATACAAATAAGATCAAATAAATACAAATTCAGCACAGAAAAAAAGTTTCAAAAGGGAAAAAAAGAGTACAAATTTATAATTTTAAAGTAAGAAGTCATACGAAGCAGATGAAGAGGAGGGTTGTGAAGGAGTTGTATTCGCCATTGAAGTTTCTGGGTTGTTTTTCGGAGTTCTGTGAAACTGTAAGTGAATGTAACGAGTTTGAAAGTATGAGATATGGCCTATTGGGAAACCACTCGCAATAAGACCATTTCTTCTGTGAAGAAATGAGTCAAGGAAACGCTCTCAACCACCCTACTTCCTCTGAAGAGGGTGACCTCCTTTCACGTTCCACAAAGAAATCAAAACGTAAAATTACACATCTTATTTTCAATCATGATGCTGCCATGAATGAAAATCCCACACATTCAAAGCCAACTGAACAGCAAACAATGCAAAGTAAGGGTCCTCCTGACCATTCTAAGAAGGTTTCCTTTCGTGATATGGTGGCTTCGGATCAAATGCAAGGTTTCATCACTAATCCCGTTCATATTGGGAATGATGAGGATGATTTCTCAGATGATGATGAACTACCAGTGGACATGGTAGATGATCCTCGATGCCCAGCAATTCTACTATCCAAAGAAGAAAAGAGGCGTCTCAGACAACCTTGGAGGAATGCTCTAATAATCAAAATGTTTGATAGTAAAATTGGCTATATGTCCCTAATGAAACGTCTCAAGAAAAATGGGAATTGAAGGGAGGCCTTACTCTCACTGACATTGGGCACGATTATTTTATAGCTAGGTTCTCATGCCTAGATGATTACAACTACGTGCTCACACAAGGTCCATGGATGCTGGATGATAACTATTTAACCATCCGAAAATGGGTACCTAACTTCATTCCCGATGATGCCCCAATGAGCTATCTTACTGCTTGGGTGCGTATTCCCCACCTTTCAGTGGAATATTTTGACAAGGAATTCCTACAAAAGGTTGGAAGCAAAATAGGCAAAGTCACAAGAATTGATCATAATACTGCTTTGGCACAGAGGGGACAATTTACTCGTCTAAGTGTTGAGCTAGACCTCACAAAACCACTCCTATCAAAATTCTGGCTTCGTGGTAGGATTTGGAAAGTTCAATACGAAGGGCTACGTATGATATGTTTTAATTGCGGTAAAATTGGACACCAAGAAGATCATTGTGAACTTAATAACTCTGAACTTAGACCTATGGAAGAAGGAATTGTTCAACATGCTGATGTTTCACTTAAAGATAAGGTTAGTCCAATTCCTTCATCCATGGTCAATGATTTCGGTTCCTGGATGTTGGTGAAGAAACCACCACCACGTCGACGAGCCCCCAGAACTGAAAAAATCCAGCTGCAACGGTTAGAGAGAATCAAGGCAGGAATCAAGCTCAACCGGAATTTACTTTTCAACAAAGGAGCAATGTGGGGGGTTCAAGATTTGAGATCTTAGAAAATAATATCTTAGAAGACAAGAGTTTGGAAAATCTTCAGGACAAGGAAAGCAATTTCGAATTATCTCCTAATAATTCGTTTACTAATTTTTCAAATCTCTCACAAGCTGTAGATTTGGGAAAATCATCTCAATCCCTTCCTAATCTTCCGCATTCTACTCCCTTCAATATTGGGACTCCTACGATTACTCCTACTGTGAGTGGAAGTATTTTAGGCAAGTCAAGACCCTTCCAAAATCTTAAGAAAAAATCAAGCTCTCAAGCAATTCATATCCTAAAAAACACCACTAATGATTCAGGTACTGAGCCAAAAAAAAATCCTAATATTGTGACCTTCTTGGGTAAAGAAAATCAGACGCCATTACCACAAGCCAATACAGACGCACCTCAAACTCCCACCCCACCAAGCTATTCTATTCCTTTCCCTCTTATCCAGCATATTCACGTTCCTTCCAATGACTCTTCAAACACCTACCCCAATCTTCCTCCAAATCCCACCAGAGAAGATAATATGCGCGGGTTATCCAATGACGGAACCGTACATGGGAATAACTGACCCCCTGATCCACAAGCTAGAAGTGGAGATTCATTCATGGATGATGGAATCATGGACGAACCCAGAACTGTTGATAACATTGAAGTTGCCCAATGCAACTAATCAAGCCCTTCGATACTTATCGGATGCTTACAAGTATGCCTATCCAAACTCAACAGGTTTAATGAATAGTACTCATAATATTCTTTGTTAATTCCTACCCCATAACGTGTATGGTGTGGAATGTTCAAGGGGCGGGAAGTCGTGAATTTATGACTGTTCTTAGAGAAACTATTCGCACTCATAAACCTATTGTTCTTGCGCTCGTTGAGACACATATGGGAGGTAGCCATGCTCAGAAAATAGCTAATTCTTTAGGCTATAATGGTCATACACGAGTTGATGCGCAAGGTTTTAGTGGGGGCATATGGGTGTACTGGAAACCGGAGCTTGTAACCATTGATCCAATTGAGCAAAGTAACAAGTACATCACAATGGAGATTACTAAGGTAGGTGATACACCTTGGTATTTTTCAGCGATCTATGCCGGTCTCCAGGCCCCTCTAAAAGACAAGAGTTATGGCGTGATTTAAAATATTTTGCAAATAGGAACAATAATCCTTGGTTGCTTGCTGGTGATTTCAACGAAACAAGGTTTGGTTGGGAGAGTAGCTCGAGTTGTTCGGAAACCTCGGGTAGAAGCCGCAATTTTAATCAATGGGTTGAAGAAAACCAACTCATTGAAGTTGAGTTTTCGAGGAGCCTCTCACACTTGGTCTAGGGAAATTCAGCGAGAGACTTGGTGTAGTGCACGACTTGATAGGGCTCTTTGCAGCTCGGAATGGAGCCTTCACTTTGATCTTTGCTCGTGTGCGGCATTTACCAGTGCTCCAGTCGGATCACTGCCCACTTCTAATTTCCCCTAATGGCTTTGTGCCGCTGACTTCATTGAACCGCCCATTCCGGTTTCAAGCTGCTTGGCAAACCCATGAAAGCTTTGATAGTTTCATTAAAGAGCACTGGAATCAAGAAGCTCCCTTAATTCCATTTCTCTCCTCCTTCTCTAATGCTCTTCAAACCTGGAACAAGGAGCATTTTCATAATATTTTTCAAGAAAAGCGTACTCTAATGGCTCGAATAAATGGCATCCAGAAAGCCTTAGCTAAAGGCCGAAATTCAAGTATGATCAAAATGGAGGCTCGACTTCGTCGAGAGCTAGACGTGGTGCTTAGGCAGGAAGAGTTATTGTGGTACCAAAAAGCCAGGGTGAACTGGATTCAAGATGGGGATCAGAATACAACGTTCTTTCATCTTAGTACTGTCATTCGCAGATGGAAGAATAATATTGTGGCTATTAAAAATTCTGAAGACCTGTGGGTGCATGACAAAGAGGAGGTGAAACAAATTGTTGTTAACTATTTTGCAACATTATTTACGGATGATGGTGCTGTGGGAGATTATGAGATTCCCTTTGGTATTTGTTCCGAGTTTTCGAACGCAGATTGGGAAAGTTTGAATCGACCTTATTCCCGTTGTGACATTGATTACGTTATCAAGAATATGGGAGCTCTAAAGGCTCCGGGACCAGACGGTTTTCAAGCTCTTTTTTACCAAAAGAACTGGGATATTGTAGCTCCGAATGTTTACAAATTGGTCCTTTCAGTTCTTGAAGGTAAAGGTTTGCCTGCTTCTTTAAATGATACCTTTCTGGTTTTGATCCCGAAAATTGATAAACCTGAGCTCCCTTCTCAATTCCGCCCAATCGGTCTCTGTAATGTAATTTACAAAATT
Organism: Beta corolliflora; assembly: GCA_947648045.1. NCBI lineage: Eukaryota > Viridiplantae > Streptophyta > Magnoliopsida > Caryophyllales > Amaranthaceae > Beta > Beta corolliflora. Next base: position 131,963 of record CANSZD010000807.1, read on the forward strand.
ATTACAAAGGCCATTGTTAACAGAATAAAACCACTGCTACCCAAAATTACTTCCAACACTCAAACTAGTTTTGTTCCCGGAAGACAGATTACAGACAACATTGTCATTGTTCAGGAGGTCATTCATACTATGAAAAGAAAACAAGGTGCCACTGGTTATATGACTCTCAAAATTGATTTTGAGAAAGGTTATGACAGACTCAAATGGTCTTTTATTCGAGACACTCTAAATGAGATGAATTTTCCCATGCGAATGGTTGATGTGATTATGGAGTGTGTTACCTCTCCTTCTCTGCGTGTTCTTTGGAACGGGGAAGCTACTGATGCTTTCTCCCCATCTAGAGGGATTCGACAAGGTGACCCTCTTTCACCCTATCTTTTTGTGCTGTGTATGGAGCGTCTGAATCAGATCATTGAAGAATTTATCATAGGTGGTGCTTGGAGACCGATTTATGCAAGTAAGGGTGGTCCGAAGTTATCAAACCTCTTCTTTGCCGATGATATCATTCTATTTGCAGAAGCCTCATCTGCTCAAGCTTCTGTAATTACCAACTGTCTTCGTCGATTTTGTGAAGCCTCGGGGCAAAAAGTAAGCCTTGTTAAATCATGAGTTTACTTCTCTAAGAATGTTGATCCCAACACTCAAACTGCTATTTGTGGTGAGTTGGGCATGGAAGCTACAGAAAACTTGGGTCTTTATTTAGGAATGCCTACTTTAACTAGTAGGGTGACCCGGGACACTTTTGCACATCTTTGTGAGAAAGTTGATAGGCGACTTTCAGGTTGGAAGTCTAAGTATATCTCCCTAGCTGGTCATATCACACTTGCTAAAACAACAGTCACGGCTTTGGCTAATTACTCTATGCAAACTGCAAAAGTTCCGCGAATTATTTGTGATGAATTGGACAAACGCACAAGACGTTTTGTGTGGGGCAGCACTGACGAGAAAAAACGAGTTCATTTGTTATCTTGGGATACGTTACAGCTTCCCAAAAATAAAGGAGGACTTGGGCTACGTTCATCCAAACAAGCTAACTCCGCATTTCTCACAAAGTCGGCGTGGAGAGTTCTTGCGAACCTAATGCGCCTCGGTCAAGAGTTCTTAGACACAAGTATTGTAAAGGTAGATGTGATATTGATATGTTTACTCCCACCTCAAACATGTCAAATGTGTGGCGTGGAAATACTGAAAACGCGCAATGGGTGCACAAGGGGTCTGCTGTTGCAGTTGGTAATGGACGTTCTACGTTGTTTTAGGACCACTGCTGGGTCTCAGACGTTAGCCTTGGTCAGCTTGTGTTATCTCCTATTCCTGCGGAAATAGAGGGTAATACAGTGGAAGAAATGTGGAATAGTGATTCTGGTTGGAGGTGGAATTTGTTTGCTCACCTTCTCCCCCATCTAATCCTCAAAAACATTGCAGCCCTTAAATTAGTGGAGGACTCAAGCTGTGGGGATCTTCGCTACTGGAAGGGGTCTACTAAAGGTGGTTTTTCTATTAAATATGCACTCTCCATAATGAGAGATGACAATGTTATCCCCTCTGATCCTAAGTGGGATTTAGTTTGGAGCACCCATGTACAACAACGTGTTAAAGTTTTCCTTTGGCTTGCGCTTCATGAACGTCTTCTTTGCAACACAAATAGAGTGTTTCGTCACTTGGCGGATGATCCTAGATGCAAGAGATGCAATTCCAACAGAGATGAGACCCTACTACATCTATTTAGAGACTGCCCAGCAGCTCGAAGTATTTGGGCAAGTGTCGGAGGTACAGCAAACCATACTTCCTTTTATCAAGGTGATTTTCAAGCTGGGTGTTAAAAAATCGAAGGCGGATGGTGTGACTTTCTACCGAAACATGGCCTACTTGCTTTGCTTTGGTGTTATGGTGGAATTGGAGGTGGAGAAATTGTGTGATGTTTGATCGCACCAATGACATTCCTGTTGATACAGGCTCATTTATTCGCTCTCAGGTTGATGAAATGTGGCTGAGTCTAATGAGAGACAAGAGCACTACAGGTAGCATCCAAAGCACTTCGAGGCACGAGGTGTTTATTCGCTGGTTAGCTCCCCCACCCTCCTGGGTGTGTTTGAATACAGATGGTGCCTCTAAAGGCGAGTTAAGCCACGCTGGAGGAGGAGGAATTCTTAGAGACTGCAGAGGGTCCTTCATTCGTGCTTTTTCTGCTAACTTTGGGACATGTTCAGCTTATAAAGCTGAAATTTTTGCTGCTGCATTTGGTATTGAAATAGCTAAAAATTTAGGAATCACGAAGCTAGTTTTACAGATGGATAATCAGGCTTGTATTGAAGTGTTTAAAAATACGGACTACCATGGTGGAGAATGCTATCACCTCATCAACTCTTGTCGTGCTCTTCTCAACTCTTCTGATTGGGAGATTCGTTTAGTTCATTGTTATCGTGAAGGGAATAAAGTAGCTGATAGACTAGCTAATGTAGGAGTGGTCCAACTTGAGAACATGATGTATTATAATGCACCTCCGCATTCCATAACATCACTTCTCCATGAGGACATCATGGGAGTTTCTACTCCCCGTTTTATTTCTTAGTTTTTCTTGTATGGGTTAGTCCCCTCTTTTGCATCAAAAAAAATATATAGGTTTACAATTCTTCGAATTTGGAAAGTATTTTTTTAAGGGAATTTGGAAAGTATTTTAGTCAACCTAAACTGATTGTGATTTGATTTATTTTCTTTAGAAAAAGGAAAGATTAGTCAAGTTAAAAGAATCTCCTCTTAGAACCTAATCCTAGTTTAGCATGTATGTCCCCAAAAAAAAAAATTAGCATGTATGTGAACATCAACCCGGTTTCTTAATACTTTCTCCATTTCATAATATTTGCAACACTTTCCATTTAGGGGTGTTTCAAAATAAATGCAACACTTTTTTTCTTTCCTTATTTGGTATGTTTTCGGGGGGTGAAAAAACAATATTACCCTTACTTTATAAAATTAGTTTTGATTACCTACACTAATCTAAAATAATTTACTTAGTTAAACTCACTAATTCACTTGGTCAGACACAAATTGAAACTTAATTAGACTTAAGTATTTATAGCAGTGATTACTTAGAACGTGGGATTAAATCATGTGTTAGTGGTAAAAATATTTTCCCATGATGTTCCTCAACTACAGGAACACGTTCCTTTTTGAAACCCATGATCTATGTTAAATGTGGGTTATGGAAATTTTACTGCTTCCTTAAATTTAGCAATCACTTAGGCAGTAAACCAAAAATCTGATTTAATTAAAAAGTATTTTAATTAATAAAACCAAAATTAAATCCTTTTATCAAAATATTATCTTTAAAAATATTTTCCATAAAACCGAAAAAGGATTTTTATTATCTAGAAGTAATAAAATTTTTTTTTCCTTAAAATCAGATTTTTACTTAAATAAAACGGTTTCCTAGAATCTAGGCATAAAACACTCAAGCGTCATATATTAACCGTTGTTGACGGGGTGGTTCTGGTGGTGATGTTGGCGGGATGGTGGCGGCTGGCGGTGGTAGGGTGGTGATGGTGGATCCTATGTGTTGATATAATGTATTTGTTGTATTATTAGTTAGTCTAATCACATACCCCTTCCCATCTAATTGTATACTAAGAAAAATTGACTCGGAGTCCGCAATTTGAAAAGTGTTGCAAATATTATGAAACGGAGGAAGTACTTGTAAAGTTGTTTTGACTTTTGTATTATTTATTTGGACTTTGTGGTATAGGTTAAAAAAATTTAAAGATATCATCTCTATTATATATTAGAAGAGGGGAGGACTTAGTGTCCATCCTCTTTTACCATTATACCCCAACTAAAAAAGTACAATTATAATTTCTCTTATTTATCGTTTTTTTTTTAAAAATTCTATGAACTTTATGAAAAAAATTCCATACATAATATCATATCCGGTTTTTCTAACCTATGCACCTAGTGCATAGGTTTAGATTTTTTTTTTAGCTGTATTCAATAAAATTGATGAATGTGGCATTGTTAATTAAAGATATAATTCTCATAATCGATATGTAATTGATATCTAATTCTTATTATGAGAATAGCCTTTGCACAGGATGCATAGCCTTGGCGCTGCGCGCAATGCCTATGCGTGTCGCGCACAACCTTTGCCCCCCGCGCAGTGTTTCTTCTTATCTGTTTTTAAAAAAACTCTTAAAAGTAGGCCAAGGTATTCCCGATTTTATTTACGTTTTCTTACACATACTTACGATCTCTCAAGGTATTTAGCACTCTCATACACTCATAACAAACACATAAACACATCAAACACATTCATACTTTTTTTTAGGGGAAAAGAGAAATCATGCATATAAATTAACTCATCGACAAAGTGTCCATCAAAAAATACGGGGCAACCTCCGCGGGACAATGATGTTCCTGCTAAGAATCAACTTAGCTTGGACAGATTATAGTGCTAAAATGGAGAAATTAAGGAAAGAAGATGAACTTTGATTGATTAATAACCGAAAATATAGCAAAATGTAAAGATATTCAAGCTTTCGAGAGGCTTGATTCTCTCCCAATTGAACTCTTAAAAGCTCACCCGATTTCTCATCTATTTTCAACATTCCCTTCACATTCTATGTGACTCTATATTTATACGACTTTCCTAACAAACAATCCAACTTATTCTCCAAGTAAACTAAAGAGATAATATCTAAAATACCCTCCACCCTACAATATTAGTTCTTAGCATTACCGGCCCCCTAAACTTCCACATTGTCCTCAAGGTGGGTCGTAATCAGCACTAAATTCTTGGCCTCGGCATGTATGTTCAGTGTCTTGCAGCCCTTCATGCCCCAAGCATGGGTTATGCTTCAGCTCATGTTGCAGCTCCTCCTCAGATTGTTCTCTGGCCGGCTTGAGTGGCTCAACTATGACGAAAGAGTCCTGGAAGTGATTAAGAAATGAGTTTGTGAAGTGGTTTGGTGTGCTGATGGTTTTATGGCATGAAAGTTTTGGGTTTAAAGATATGGAGTGGAGAAGTGAGTGGAGCTGTGGAAGAAGGAATCAGAAATGTTGGAGCTAGTGGGTTGAAGAAGTTGGTGGGAAGAATTGTTTTTAAAATAGCAGATGTATTGGGTAGGGCCGTGAATTGGCTAGATAAGTTGGGTTTTGATGGTGGAGATGGGTTATTGTAAAGGATGGGCTGTTTATAATAAATTGGGCAGGGTTTATGTAAAAGTTGAAGATTTGCAAAGGCTTTGGAAATATGGGCTCCTGAAGTGGGCTCTGCTGCTTTTAAAGGGTATAAATGAAAATGATTTAAATGAAGAGGAGCAGGCACATGATTCGTATTAGCCTGGGTATAGTCTTGTTGAGTAATTACAAGATTGCCCTTAGTATCCATTTCTAGATTCTTCTCCAAGGCAACACATTCTCCAGTCCATCTGCTCAAACGGATCACCACTGAGACCTTACTGAAGAAGCTTCGAGGCTGCCACCTTGCCTTGCCACTTATCAGATGCTTCACGCCACAGCCAGGTCCTCCACCACCGGAGATTACGCCTGACCAACCATTAGTTCGGCAACCCAAGGATCCTTCTTCTTCTACTCCTCCTCTACTCTCAACTTAGTCAAACATTCCACCACCACCACTCCTGAGCTTCCCATCTCTACCAGGACCACCCCCTGATCCACTAGCACCTGCATTTCCTTTCTCGAAACTCACAACTTCACCCGCTTGCGAACATTCAACCCCCAACATCTGGTGGTCACCAATAGAGTTTCCACCGGTGAAGAAACTAGCTGAAACCCCACCAGATCCGCTTCTAGTTCCACCGTCGCCACTGGTACAACCACCTGTAAATTCACCACACCTCCTCCTAGATTTGTATCTTGCTCCCTGTGAGTAACCTCTTCCTCCTCGAGTAAGCTCACCGTCCTTGTCTCTCGGACCTCCATCATCTTTGTGACCGAGAACTTTTCCATGAAAACCACTCAATCTTACCTTCTCCAGATTTGTGACCACCTCTTCTTCGTCCACCTCTAAAGTTTTGTGGTCGCCTTCCTCCTCAAGCTCCTCTCGAAGTAACTTTAACTCTTGTTGGATTGGAGAGAAAGCTTCATTGATTATCTTCACTAGATCTTCTTGAAGTTTCTCAAAATCTCTTCTCACATTTTCCTCCATCTCATTGGCGATTTCCTTTCCAATCTCCTTCATTTTAAGAACTGGAGCTCTGGCAACTTCCATGGCAGATTTTATTTTTTTTAACACGAAATCAGGCACTTAATCTCCCAGAATAGTGCTGCTCTGATACCATTTGCTAAGAATCAACTTAGCTTGGACATATTATAGTGCTAAAATGGAGAAATTAAGGGAAAGAGATGAACTTTGATTGATTAATAACATAAAATATAGCAAAATGTAAAGATATTCAAGCTTTCGAGAGGCTTGATTCTCTCCCAATTGAACTCCTAAAAGCTCACCCAATTTCTCATCTATTTTCAACATGCCCTTCACATTCTATGTGACTCTATATTTATACTACTTTCCTAACAAACAATCCAACTTATTCCTCAAGTAAACTAAAGAGATAATATCTAAAATACCCTCCACCCTACAATATTAGTTCTTAGCATTAGAGCATTTGCTAAGAATCAACTTAGCTTGGACAGATTATAGTGCTAAAATGGAGAAATTAAGGGAAGAAGATGAACTTTGATTGATTAATAACAGAAAATATAGCAAAATGTAAAGATATTCAAGCTTTCGAGAGGCTTGATTCTCTCCCAATTGAACTCTTAAAAGCTCACCCAATTTCTCATCTATTTTCAACATGCCCTTCACATTCTATGTGACTCTATATGTTTACTACTTTCCTAACAAATAATCCAACTTATTCCCAAAGTAAACTAAAGAGATAATATCTAAAATACCCTCCACCCTACACTATTAGTTCTTAGCAGTTCCCAACGTTGCTCAACCCCAAAAGGAACTAGTCTAGCTATATGATGGGCCACACTATTCCCATCTCTAAACACACGAGACCACACAATAGATTTAAAATTCTTACTAGAAGCTAGAATATCTTCCAACACATTATCAAGATCCGAGAAAAAAATTGCCCCTTTTGAGAGCTTGTTTGCTAGAGATTGATAGTCGGTTTCCACGATGATTCATACTTTGTTCGATCTTCCACAAGTTTTCGTTGAAGGCTCTACGATTGCACCTCCTAAATGTCGTTATTCTCTCAAACTTAAGCCACACCGGTATATTTCTGAGGGTCGTCCTTAATCTTTCTTTTTCATAATTGTTTGCTTGAAGTTACTAACTTTTTTATTCATGATGTAGATCTTTAAGCAAAATTCATTCTTTGTACATTCTCTAATCCATTTCTTATTCTTGTATATATTTTTCATGTTGCCATGTTTATGCTTTCATCGCCATTATATTATTATTGCTAATCAAGATCTAAAGAACTGTTCTAATGCCTAATAAGATAATTGGACAATTGCATTAGGTACTCAGTTTTATGATTGCTAAATAACATATCATTAAAAAGTAGTCTTTTATGTGTTTAATGAACCAACCTAGACTAATCTTTTTTAGGTTGTTGTTGAAAATACTATTTTGTTGTTTTATTGCATAAAACTTGTTATGAATCGTGTTAAGTAGTAGAGGCCACCAATGGGAGAGCGTGAATCCTGATCATGTTCATACCCTCCCCCGAACTCAATTTTTGGTTCACGACCGTACCACTAGTGAAGTTATGACGGGGAAATCTAGCTACATTAGATAAGTCCCTAAGTTGTCCCTAAGATTTTTCAATATCCAATTAGGTTTATGAGTCTTTCTTTAAAGACTTGTTGGCGACTTCAAATATATTTTTCAATAAAACCCTTCAATGAGGTAGTTAATTACGCTCTTACACCACAAGGCGAATAGAAACACGCCTACAGGTAGCTGTAAGCTTGTCACATTAATTAACTGTTAGGTGTTGTAGTTGTTAGTGGTTTGTTGTTAGAGGTAAACTGCCAAAACTGCTTTTAAGACAATTAGTGTTCAGTCAAAGGGCCCCCACCCAGATGCCCATTATAATCGTACACCCAACCCCTCCTTATTAAATCTCAAACAAAGGTTTGGGGTAGGAATTGAAACCTAGACTTCTCTAGGGAAGATGGGAAAACTCATCACTTGAGCCGACCCCAATTCTTAACTACTACCAAAAATGGGAAAACGATACAAGTAATGAAAAATGGAGGAAGTATTGGCTCTTTTTCCCTTCCTCACCAAATCTTTTATATCATCTTACTTGAAATTAATTTCTCCAATTAGCTACCGTAATGACAATTTTAAAACTAGACGTTAGTGGGCTTGTATCATACTATCATGGAGTAGTATTATGGGTGTGTTCTCTTCACCTTAAAAAAAATATGTTTTAGGTCTAATAAGTTCAGATCAGATCTAACACAACATTCAAAATAAAGTTCCAATAAGGATTAATACCGATAAGTTCAGGTTTTTTTTTTCAGGTGAAGATAAGTAGATAACACACCCTATATGGCTATATTACCAAAACACTGATGAGTTACCAGTACTTTATGCTCAACTTTTTTCCATATGAAAGTGAGAATAACCATTGCTCGTATCATGTATAATCTTTGTTCGCTGGTTTCTTGGGAACGATTTTCAACGTTTTTTATCGTTAAATGATGATGAGTACAGCACCTGTTCGATGAAATGTCTAAATGGTAATAGATGTAATTTTGTTGCATTAATGATTATTACGTTCAATATTTTGCTTTGAATTTACCTAAATTTGGTATAATTAACACGATTCTGAATTTCTTATACTTTATTTTACTTTGTTAAGCAAAATGAAGCTGCCAACGTAACTGTCAAGAATTCACATCAACGGTGAAAGCTCTTGGTGTTCTGTACAATATTTATTAACAAACTTTTGGAAGAGGTATGAGGTAAGGTTCATTTCACTGATTAACATTAACCCTTATTTTTTCGTCTTCGCTAGTCCATTTTGGGTCTATGGCTTATATAAAAATTAAAAGTTGAGAGTTTTTTGAGTACCTATATTAAAAATAGGATTATTTCGAAATAAACACATGTTGGAGAATATTTTGGGAAGATGGGTGGATGACGGAACATGTGATTATTTAATATCAAATTTTTCTTCATTGATATTTCTATCAAATAAGCTAGGTTATGGTTTCATTTGGCATCAGCTATTTCATTCTTCGATTTTAACTTGGAAACATGAATATGGTGTAAATCTCTTGCTTTACACTTAGGGATGGCAGTGGGGCGGGTCAAGTAGGAGACCCGCCCCATCCCCACCCAAGTGGGGCGGGAATGGGTCTAGGTTTGGCGGGGATGGGGCGGGGATGGGGATTAAAATCGTACCCGCAATGGGTGGTAGAGCGGGTGTGGATTTTATGCCATACCCGCCCCATCCCCGCCCTCCCCGCATATTTATTATTTAAATTATATTTATATATTTATATTATTAATAATTTTATCTTACAAAATATAAATTTGTGGGTATGACGCGGTACTGGCGGGTGCGGTTACCCATGCGGGTGGTGGGACAGGGATGAAGTGGGTATGGCGCGGGTATGAAGCGAGGTGCGAGTACGGAGTGGGTGCGGGTACCCATGCGGGTGGTGGGCGCGGGGATGGGTTTAGATACGTACCTGGTGGGGCGGGGATGAGTCTGGAATTTTCCCCCACAATAGGTGGTGGGGCGGATATGGGGATGAGAATTTTATGCGGGTGTAGGTGTGGAGGTACCATCCTCCACACCCGCCCCTCCCAATTGCCATCTCTATTCACACTCCTTAATCCTTATGTTCGTGGTTCCCATGATTTTATCTTGAAATCCCCCCTTGTTAAGGCAAGTTTTTGATGTTGTTTGTCCAATGGTTGACAGTGAAAGTGGACCTTCTTCAACGGGCTAAAGATCAAATTCAAAACCCCACCAGTTTACTAGTCAATTTGTCTCTTTAATTAGTCATAATCAACTTGGGGAAAAGTTTCCACATCTTATGTTAATAGTTGTTCCGACTCTCAAAGGGTTGTCCATTTTTGTTTAAAATTCAAACTTTAGAAAGCTTGACTAAAAATCTGTCAAATATATAACAAAATACAGTCCTATGGATAAAAACAACTCTGAGTAAGTAGTCGCTAGGTTGAATGTAAAGAGTGTAAATTTCAGATTTTTTAACCAAAAAGTTATATAATTGAGTAAAGGAAGTGAACTACTAAATGTTCCCATGGAAAGTTCCAAGACATGACTGCCTTCGATTTTATAGAGGAGTTGAGATATTAAACAAGACATGACTCATAGGTTAAAAGGAAAAAGGAAAATTCTATAATACTACAAGAGTACTAGTCTACTATAAGACTAATGTGCATGTTGAGATGGATACATGAGGACATGTTAGCTAGAATATATTAAGAAGAGGGTTGTAGTTGCAAACATTGAGAACAGAGAGAACTAATAATGGTGGTTTAAGCATGTGAGACGTCCACTAGATGATGCAGCACTTAGGATAGTGAAGAGTTCGAATATTGGAGATTTTATAGAAGTAAGTGAGTTGGATAGGGGGCGTTAGAATGATATGGAATCCAAATATGTTAAGTTTATAGGAGGGAGAGAATAATAAGAGTTTATATTATATATGTGTGTTTGATAATGAATGATGAGTACAATATATATAGGAGTACAAAGGGACTCCTACTAGGTAACTATCTCTAAAAGATATCTTATTCCTAATACTTATTGGAGATACCCTTAACATAATATTTTCCATAGATAATAACATATCCTAAAGATAATATCATATCTTTAGGATACCCTAATATTCCTAATACCCTTCCGCAATCGTAACGGCAGTCACACGAACGTTACGATTGGAGAAATAAAAAAAACATTAAAATCAAGTAAGATCAAACAAATATATTGAACGGGAACACCATTCTTTTTGAACCCGCAAATTGCTTCTTCTTCTTGATGAGAACGCCAATCTTTTCGAACTCACCAATTACTTTAACAAAACGGGAACGTCATTCTTTTCGTACCCGTAGTGTTTATGTTATTCTTGAGCAAATCACGCTCACAATAGATATTGACTTTTGTTGAGCAAAGTCGAGCTCTCTTCAAATGCTGGTTTTCTTGAGCAAAACCGCTCTCACAACACATTAAATCCCTGTCTCATGACACAAGGAGAACCAAACCTTGTCTCACGGTACAAGGAGAACCAAGTCCTGTCTCACGACACAGGGAGAGCCAAAAAAAAAAATTTACCAATTAGAGAAGAGACGCCATCTTGTCAATCCTCGTAGCAAATATATCAAGCGACCGAATACTTGTTCAGCAAAAAAAAATCTCACGTTGTCTCTCTTTTTTTTTTGATAAATAAAAAAAACATGAATAGAATGCAGGTGACTCATTCTCACACTGATATATTATGAAAAAGAGTTCACATATGTTAGAAACTCATGCATCTTCACTCTTCAGCAATATCTTGGAAGATTGACTGTCAACCTCTTCGAGAGGAAAAATTGTTTTGCACGCAATTATTTCATCCCACTAACACGAATTCAATACACTTTTTTTTTAAAAGACGATTATAAACAAGATCCAACCGGTAGGCGTATGTAAAACTTACATCGCTTACTGGTAGGAAAGCGGAAACGTGTTTAAGGTCCTTCAAGGATCGATAGGCTCTGATACCATGTTAAGTTTATAGGAGGGAGAGAATAATAAGAGTTTATATTATAGATGTGTGTTTGATAATGAATGATGAGTACAATATATATAGGAGCACAAAGGGACTCCTACTAGGTAACTATCTCTAAAAGATATCTTATTCCTAATACTTATTGGAGATATTCTTAACAGTAATATTTTCCATAGATAATAACATATCCTAAAGATAATATCATATCTTTAGGATACCCTAATATTCCTAATAAAATAATATATGTAGACAATCACCATAATTAATTCCTCGACTCATGCAATCGTCCACAAGGTTTCTGCAATTTTGTTGTTGTATGGGCAACCATTAATACTACCAACCTCTTCTTCTTTTTTAGCTATTTTTTTTTCACCAAATACCCCGACAAATTAAAAAATTCACCATACACCCTCAATGTTTCAGAAATTCACCATATACCCTTGAGTTTTCGAAAACCTTCACCAGATGCCCTTTTTCTAACTTTCGTTAACCCACCGTTAGCTTTATTTACCATTTTGCCATTAATAACCCTAAACCCTAATTCTACTCTAACCCTAACCCTAATCTAACTCTAATTCTAACCCTAATCCTAAACCTAAACCCTTACCCTAACCCTAACACCACCCCTAATCCTAACCCCCTACCAACCCCCCCCCCCACCTCCCTCCCCTCCTCCACCCCACCTCCCACCCTCCCCCTCCCCTCCCCTCCACTCCATCACCGCAACCCTAACCTAACCCCCCTCGCCACCTCTCCCACCCCCCTCCCTCGTCGATTTCCCCACCCCACCACTCCCTTCCAATTCCCTACCTCCCACCCTCTCCCTCTCCCCCTCCCCCCAGCCTCCCGTCTCCCCCAACCCCGTGCTTTCAATGGCGAAACCGACGAAGAGTCGCGCAGTAAAAAGAGTCAATCGACGAGAGAGAGAAGAGTCGATCGACAGTGAAGAAAAGAGGAGAGAGAAAATCGACGGGGGAGGGTCGCGCTTTTCTCTCTCCTCTTTTCTTCATTGTTCGATCTTATTCGGTGGTGGTGGTGTTCAGAGAGAAGATATTCTTCGCTTCGATTTCGCGGGGGGGGGGGTGGGGGTGATCTTGCGGTGGGACGAGCACGGTGGTGCGTCGGGATTTGGGAAAAACAGAGAGGAGAGAAAGAGATTGCGAAAATGGGGGTCTTGGGTTTCTTTGGGCTGCGTTTTTGCGAAATCAAGGGGGACCGGGCCGACAGGGGGGAGGGGAAGGGGAAGGGGGGGGTGGGGGTGGGGTGGGGGTGGGGGCTACTGCGGTGGAGGGGAGGGCGAGGGGGGGGCGGCGCCGAGGTGGAGGTGGAGGTGGAGGTGGAGGGGAGGGGAGGGGGAGGGGTGGGGGGCAGGGTGGGTGTGGGGTGGAGGGGATGGGAGAGTGGGTTAGGGGGTTAGATTAGGGTTAAGGTTATAGTTAGATTAGGGTTAGGGTTAGATTAGAATTAGGGTTTAGGGTTAATAATGGCAAAATGGTAAATAAAGCTAAAGGTGGGTTAACGGAAGTTAGAAAAATGGCATCTGGTGAACGTTTTCGAAAACTCAGGGGTATATGGTGAATTTCTGAAACATTGAGGGTATATGGTGAATTTTTTAATTTGTCAGGAGTATTTGGTGAAAAAACCGTATAATCTACTTAGTAGTTAGATGTAGCCATCTCCTTCAAAGATTATTTACCCAAAACCCGCCTAGCGCCCTAGATTATCTCTTGCTCATTATGACTTGATGTTATCAATAATGTCTTTGCTTCGAGGCACTCTTGTTCGTTATTACTTTTTTTTTTTGAAAGAGACTTGTTCGTTATTACTTGCTGATATTAAAGGTGCTTGTGAACCCCGTTTCTTTTTACTACAACTAGGATTCGCCGACGCTCTGTACATTTATGTAAGAAAAGAAAAGAATAGACAAGAACAGAAAAGAATAGACAAGAACAGAAAAGAAAACATCACAAGTCAAGATGGAAAATAGACAGCTTTGTCTTCACCTCTTTTTCTTCCAATTAGGCTATAAAGTCTTATCTTGTAGTAGTACATTGCTTTTCTAGTGGGCCATTGAACAATTCACATTTTTCATAAATGACCTTTAAGCTAGCAACATGAATTTGAATATGGAACTAGTCGTAACACTTAATAGAGTGTTTATTGTAATTATTGCCTACAATTTGGTCAAGGCTGCGCAATGGCAAATTCAGAAAAGAAAAACTTTTTAGAACATTATTTGAAAATATACTCACATGAGAAGATTGTATGGCTCAGTTGGGGTATGTTACACTAACAATCTTGTTTCGCTTCTACCCTAACTTAGTATCTATTATCTAGCGCTAAAATAACAGGGGGAAACAATATGAAATGAAGGGAGTACATTATATGTTCAATATCAAAGTTCATGCTCATTTCAAATAAGGTGCACTTTCCTACGAAGCATCATGCTTATAATACTCTTGGAAGCACCATATAATGATTTTCTTAATTTTTGATGTTACCTTTTTCCTTCCCCTCTAATTGGATTTTAAGTAGGTGGGTTAAGTCAGTATATTTTCTTTATGGACAGCATTATCCATTATGTGGCACATGTATGGCGGAAATTCTACGGTAGAATTGTCTTCCTAGACCGGGTCTTCCTGACTTATCAACAAGGTGCTTAAACCCTTTGTTGTTTGTTCTAAAGCTTGTAACATCAAATCCTTAATATAAGAACTAAAGCTCTTTAGTGACGGATAATATCTGTGTCTTCTTCAAAGTTTACATCATACCAAAAATTAACAGTAATGCAGCTTACTTTTTCATGGCTGCCTCATCTGTCCATAATGTCTCTAAGTTATCTTAGCTTCTTCTTGTACTTATATGTCCTGTTATTTTCCTTTCCTATACCTCGTTGTAGCGCAAGTGATTGCTTAACAGATGGTTCAAAGATCAGTGATGATAGTAGCAGCATCATAATATCTCCAGGTGAAATATTTGAGCTTGGATTCTTTACTCCTGATGGTAGTTTCAATCAAAACAGGTATCTAGGCATATGGTACTACCACTCGAATCCGAAGATAATTGTGTGGGTTGCTAACAGAGAGAAGCCTCTTCCAAAATCCAACGGCGGGTACCTTGTTTTAAAGGATAGTAACGCCGCGTTGTTGGATACAAGTGATTTAACTTACTGGAAAACCGATTCTGTAATTGCATCTGTGAGTTCAACAAAACTCTGTTTGAGTGATCAGGGGAACTTAATTTTATCAAGAGTTCAAGAAGGACAAGTCTTATGGCAAAGCTTTGATCACCCAACTGATACATTTCTTCCAGGGATGATATTAAATGGAAGCTTAAGTCTAACTTCTTGGCAAGATCGCAGTAACCCAAAACCAGGAAAGGAATTGCTGCTACAACCAGGGAAAAATTATAAAGTGGTTATCAAGTTTATGATATCTGGAATTTCATATTGGGAGAAGGGAGTCGAATCATCTGCTCAAATTCCATCAACGTTGTCTGAGTTATTGATAAATGAGGACGGAAAAACCTCTCTTCCTAACAACACAAGATTAGTGATCAACTTCGGTGGACAACTTCAGTTGTGGAAAAAGGAGAGTGAAAGAGGTTGGTACGTGGATTGGTGGGAGCCGAAAGATAGGTGTAGCTTTGATTCTATATGTGGGAACTTCGGGAGTTGCAATAGTAATAATGGGTTGCCTTGTAAGTGCTTGCCAGGATTCAAGCCTAGTTTGCAAGAGGAGTGGGATTCGGGATGTTTTACTGGTGGATGTGTGCCACAATCTGGAGCTCCTTGTCAGAGGCCTAATAGTGTAAATGATACATTTTTGAGATTGCCTATGATGAAAGCAGAAGGAGCAGATTGCAGTGCTGGTGCATATACAGAAGAGGATTGTAAGAATCAATGCCTAGCGGAGTGCAATTGTATGGCTTACGCTTATGGTGCTGCGAATTGCACAGGACCAGGCTCTTTTACTGAGAAGAGTTGTTTAATATGGTCTCATGAACCTCCGCGCTTACAGGAGGAGTACTCTCAAGGGCTTACGCTCTTTGTGCGTGCACCATCTTCAGACATAGGTATTGATTTTTTTTACTGCTATCCTTCTTGAATTTTGTTGCTATGTCAATTAGTGAAGATACTATGTTCGATGTTGAGCTTGTAGGAATATAAACAATAGAGTTATGGATGGCTGCTATACTATTGATTGTGGTATACTGTAAAACAATTTCATTTATAAGCAAGATAAATATATTTACTTTGTTTATTGCATGAAAAAATGTAGTTGAAATTGTATCATGATAACAACTCGTTGCTTACGAGAGATTATGGTGATTTGGTTGAACTTAGGAAGTGATACATCTTAAAAGTTTGGTTTATCGTGGGAAGTAACTCTCCACACGAAGTTCCACTTATTTGTGGGGACTAGGTAAACAACTTCTTCCATTTTGTGCACTTCCCATAAGTATTTTTCAACCAAACTCCATTTTTCACTTCTCAGGAACTTCTAATTCTCATGTCTTTTTATGTCAATTAAACAAAATTTTATGTTTCGTGGCAGAATCAACTTCAAGAGACTGCAAACCTTGTGGAGCTTATGTTATCCCTTATCCACTTAGTACTGATGGAGCAAATTGCGGAGATTCCTCGTACTTCAATCTTCTCTGCAACTCAAAGACAGGGCAGGTTAACTTCTCAACTCCCACAGGAACCTTCAGAGTCACCTTAATTGATCCAGATGCCAAAAGTCTTACCATCCAAGTTATGAATGCCAATAGTTGTGACAGGGCACATATAGACTCGTTGCTTCTCTTATCCAAGAATCCATTGCCATTCTTGGTTAGAAGCTGCACTATTGTTATGGATCATCCTATGATCCAACTTCGACAGCCTTTTATGGAGGTTGTCATAGGTTGGCAACCGCCACCAGAGCCTACTTGTACTGAATCCTCAGATTGTGTTTCCTGGCCCCATAGCTCCTGCAAAGCTGCTAAAGGGGGTAAAAGGCGGTGCCTTTGTGGTTCACATTTTCATTGGGATGGCTTGCAGTTGAAATGTACCAAAGGTGAGATACTTTTCACAATAATCTTTATTGTTTTAGAGATGTTCATAGTGTGAGATCTTAACAATGTTTCATTTTTTTGTCCCAAAAAAGTGCCTTTTCCTTTCAAGGTCGTGGCTCCTTTCTTAGCTGTTGCACTGGCAGTTTTAATTCTCTGTGGTGTATTTTTAGTTTATCATAAGCGTAAAACAAGGATTGCTCAGAAGCAATGTAAGTAAGCAAGCTTTACAATCATTACTAATACATATTCAAAAAGCATGCCAAAATAGGTTCTGACTTCTGAGTAATGCCGACATTGTTACAGGCTCAGTTAAGTTTAAGGGAGATGATACAAAATGCGTTGATGTCCCTTTTTTTGGTTGGGGAAGTATACTAGCAGCTACAGACAATTTTGCGGATGCAAATAAGCTTGGAATAGGAGGATTTGGTTCCGTGTACAGGGTAAATTTTTATTTTTTGGGAATCAGTCTAGTGAATCTTATCTTCTTAGCGAGTTTATTCAAGTACTGTCATTACTGCATACAGGGAACACTTCCAGATGGGAAGGAAATTGCTGTCAAGAGGCTCTCAAGTGTATCAATGCAAGGTGTTGAAGAATTTAGGACCGAGGTTGTATTGATTGCCAGGCTCCAGCATCGGAACCTTGTAAGACTGCTGGGATATTGTGTGAAAGCAGATGAGAGCATATTGGTCTATGAATATATGCCTAATGGAAGCCTAGACTCATGTTTATTTGGTTAGTCTAATTCATAAAATTGTTGCCTGCCTATGCATAAGATTATTTACATTCCCTTAACATTGCAAGTTATAATTGATGTTTTACCAGATCAAACTTTTTCTTCTTACTTGGACTGGGATAAGCGCTTTGGCATCATTTTCGGGATAGCTAGAGGCCTTGTTTATCTTCATCAAGACTCAAGGCTTAGAATAATCCATCGAGACCTGAAACCAAGCAACATTTTACTCGATGAGGAGCTCAATCCCAAAATTTCAGATTTCGGTCTTGCAAGAATTGTTGGAGGAAAAGAAACAGAAGCAAACACTAACAAGGTTGTTGGAACATAGTAAGTAATAGGAGAGGTGTAGCCCTATATAACCCATTCTCACCTGACTTCATGTTAGTTTTGTCGTAATTTTGATGCATTCTTTGTTTTTGCAGTGGGTATATGGCTCCAGAGTATGCATGCGAAGGATTCTTTTCAATTAAGTCCGATGTTTTTAGCTTTGGCGTGGTTGTATTGGAGACTATAAGTGGCAGAAGAAATTCAAGGACAACTGTGTTTGAGGATGGTTTGAGTCTGCTTGGACATGTATGTATCAATCTACTTTGCCTCACCTTAAATTGAAGCAACTTGTACTTTAATGACAACTATGCCCAAGGACCCCCACTTATTAATGCTAATGTGCATAACCCCACTTCTTCAACTTCTCATTTAACAACCATTTTTTGATTTTTTTTCCCCAAGTCATGCATCCTATTTATATAATCGCAATTTAGATCCTACACATGGGTGTATAATATTTATCACGCTCCTTGTTGCATGTTTTTTTCATCACATTTGCATGTTATTTTCATTATACTTGCACTGTTCTTTTAATATTCACATGTTCTTTTTATGATCCTTTGCATTCTTTTAAATTGAACATATAAAAGAACCTGCAATTCGGAGCATGACACACATTGTACTTCCCAATGCACATATAATAAGGGAATTGTGGTCAAGTGGAAGGCCTTTTGTCCATTACTTTTTCAATAGAAAACATTTTTGTCCGTTCAAGTTTGTTATATACTCACTCTCTTTTTTCTTCTTGCTCTTTTTTGTAAGTCTTCTTTAGTACTTTTGAGACAAACATAAGATTGGTAAAATGAAAAGTTGAGGGGTAGGTTGTTTTGTGGAAAAGGACACTAATTCCTCTAATCATTATTTACTTAACATCACTCTATCTAAACTAATAATCTGTGTTTTAGGCATGGAGATTATGGAATGAAGGTAGAGGGCTTGAATTCATAGACTCATCACTCAAAGAATCATGCAATCCAACCGAAGTCTTGAAGTGCTTTCATTTGGGATTATTATGCGTCCAAGAAGACCATGTTGATCGTCCCACCATGTCAACTGTGGTTCTCATGCTAAGCAGCGAAGATACTACTAGTGTGAGCAACTCACTTCCCAAAAAACCAGCTTTCTTTTCTAGGACTTCATCTGAGACAGCCTCATCTTCCAGTTTAGGAGGTTCGAGCTTCTGCTCTAACATGATCACTGTATCTACGTATACTGTAGGCCGATAAGTGGTGTTGTAGGCATCAGTTTCGCGTGTAATTTTACACTCTCTCACATTCTCCACCCCGTATGTTCATGTGCAAAGCATATGCTTACAAGCATAAGTGCAGGATGAAACCCCTTGTGTTCCATCTAGACTTGTTTGATACCTAATTTTTTTTTTTATTTTGGAAAACTATAGTAGTAGACCTAAAAAGTCTGCCATGGACTCATGTAGGATATACGTGCCGGTTCCTCAACATATTTTTTCGGTTGTTGTTATATACTCTCTTCGTTACATATTAGTTTTGACAATCTGAATTTTCTATTCGAACTTTAAAATTTTGATTCTGAAATTTTGTAACGAGAATATAATTAGTATATGGATATTTTCATCAGTGAGATAATACAATCAGTCAATAATTGATAATTGATTGCCAACAAATGCCAACAAATTAGTAAGTGAAAGAACCATCCACTAACAATAGTTGATTGCCAAAAAGTGGCCATAATGGGCCGCTTAACCAAATTGGAGAACACTTCCTCTATTTTTTTTTTTAAATGATGTAATATTTTGACTTTTGCACTATTTATGTGTCAATTTTGACTCTTAATTTTTGTCTAATATAATATACACAACAAAACTAAGTATGTAAAGTTGTTGGATTTGTTTTAATTTATATCTACAAAATACTTTATTGATGGTCAAAGTTATGCGTTGACAAACATGTAAGTCAAAATGTTACATCCGTCAACATACTATTTTTTTCATTATAATATACGCCCTCCGTCCCATAATATAAGTCCTGTTTCGTTTTGCACTGTCTTCAAGACGTAGTTTTGACATATCAAATCAGGTGACTGCAATTTTGGAAAACCTTAAATTTTGATAATTAATAACTAATTTTGCCAAACTAATTTATCAACTTAAGTAACTAATTTTATCAAACATTTAAGCTAATTAGCTACCTTAATAGTTTCAGCACCTTATCAATCTACTACCTTATGAGTTTCAGACTTTCAGCTAAGGGTTTGTTCTGTTCAACTTATTTTGTCTTATCTTATCTTATAAGATTTTATAAAATCTTATCTGATCTGATCTTATCTTATCTTATCTGATCTTATCTTATTTTATCTTATCTTATCTTATAAGATAGTTTATTGAGTGTGTCTACCATCTTATTTTATCTTATCTTATCTGATCTTATAAAATCTTATATAAGTTAAAATAAGTTGAACAGAACGGACCCTAAATTATATTTTTCACCTCCTTTTCAACTCAACCGGGTAAAATAAAACTCGTAAGTCGTAACCTCGTGCGAAAATTTTGGACCACTTGATTTTCACCAAAATTGGTCTTACCAAAGTCACAATGGATTGCTATTTATTTTTATCAATTAAGCGCATGAGGTATTATTTTATGTTCATCTGTTAGAAAAATAAAATTACTCCAATTCTATTCATCTGTTGGAAAAATTGTCTATCATCGGTCTTTTTGTTGATCTCCAATGACGGTTTTTCATGCTTCATTTTGCGCTAAAATGCTGAAAAAAGTATCATCTTCCATCCCAATTTTGACTCTCGAGAGAAAACACAGAACTTGAGCACTATCTGTTCGACAAAATGTCTAAGAGGGATAGTAAGAGAGGCCACGCCGTTTGGCGTTCAGTACGTTTTAAAATGTCAAAATCTAGCAGCATAACGTTTGTAAGTGTTCTATATTAATTAACAAAAATTGATATGAACTTTCACTAGTCTTCTTAAATTAATTCCAACTTTAAATTATTATAGAATAATCTAAGGTAACTTCTCAATATCTAAAACCCAAGGCAAAAACATATCATGCTGCCACATGTACTCTCCCTCCCCCACACAATTAAATGAGAAATATAAAACAATAAAAATATGTGTTATAAAAATGCTGAAAAAAGTATCATCTTCCATCCCAATTTTGACTCTCGAGAGAAAACGCAAAACTTGATCACTATCTGTTCGACAAAATGTCTAAGAGGGATAGTAAGAGAGGCCACGCCGTTCCATACGTTTTAAAATGTCAAAATCTAGCAGCATAACGTTTGTAAGTGTTCTATATTAATTAAAAAAAATTGATATGAACTTTCACCGGTCTTCTTAAATTGATATTAACAAAATAATTTTCTATTTTTAAGACAATTGAATACAAATCTATATATTAATATTCATTAAGCTATTGTTAGTAATAGTGTGTCCTACTTTTCAGCAATCTTATATTAAAAAAAAGCTCTTTAATTTTTTATAATCATCGTAATTAACAATACTACACCCTTTCATTGCATCGGTTGTATTCTTACATATTAACCTACATCTAAAAAAAGATTGTATTATATTTTTTATAAGTAATTATATATTTATATATATGTCTTTCTCTTGAAGGCGAGGTTATATTCTTTGAATAATTCATATCATAATTTACTATGTAGAAAATTTAATAGGAACTGGAAGATTACTTCCTATGCACAATCCAGTGCATATTACTCTTTTTTTTCTCCCACTTTTCTCAAGTGTTTGATTGAAGACTTCAAATTCACATTGATAAATTATTAGGGGCATCGCCCGAGCCAACAACTAGTTATAGACCCAAAATGGATTAGTGTAGACAAGAAAAAGAGTTTTTTGTCAGAAACAACCTTTTATAAGTGTCATTTTGTGAGAAACAACCTTATAATTTTTTTTTTGAGAAACAACCTTTGAATGCGTTATTCTTGTGAAATAAGACCAGGTGGCCATTTTCCGGCATTGACTTAAGTTTTCCGGCCTTCACTTCTTTTTTTTTACCCCCTGCCTTCCTTCTCTTTTTCCCTCCAATTTCTTCCTCCCAACCCCACCCCAACCTCCAGCCTCACCCCTCCCATTCTCCATCCCCCTTCCCTCTCTTTACTCGAACCACCCCCACTACTCGAACCACCCACCCTAGCTTCCATCCCACTTGAACTACCACTCCACCTAGAACCTGTCAAACATGCAGCAATTCAAGGTCGTTGCTATCCGTCGGACTTGCAGATGGTGGCACCACCTGTTGAGGAGGGGGAGTGGATCTGGAGCAGTAGGGGTAGGTGAAGGATATGCGTGAGAGGTTGATCTGGGTCGAGCATCGCCTAACATCACCGGTGGGGAACTATTGCCGCTATTGTTTGCTCTATTCCTGGTTTCGAGTCCTAGTGGGGGCGGTTTCGGGGGGGGGGAGGGAAGGGGGTGGTTTTGGTGGTGGGGGATGGGGTGATTTCCTGGTGGGTTTAGGGGGCGAGGTGGTGCTTTATTGGTGTAGTGGTGGGGCATGAGTTTCGGTGGGCGAGGGGGCGTTTTGTGGGGTTTGATGGGTGTTCGTATATATGGTGGTAGTATTGGTTGATGTGGTGTTGCTAAGGTGGTTGAGCGGTGGTGGTGTTGTTGTGGTGGCCTAGCCGTGTTTTAGAGAGAGGGAAGGGGGATGGAGAATGGGGGGTAAGGCTGGAGGCTGGGGTGGGGTTAGGAGGAAGAAATTGGAGGGAAAAAAGAGAGGGAAGGGGGAAAAAAGTCTTCGCCGGA
The DNA here is from genome assembly GCA_947648045.1 of Beta corolliflora. Classification (NCBI taxonomy): domain Eukaryota; kingdom Viridiplantae; phylum Streptophyta; class Magnoliopsida; order Caryophyllales; family Amaranthaceae; genus Beta; species Beta corolliflora. Next base: position 154,572 of record CANSZD010000807.1, read on the forward strand.
AAATTCAAGTCTTTCACCGGAAAACTTAAGTCAATCTTGGGAAAATGGCCACCTAGTCTGATCTCACAAGAAAAACGCATTCAAAGGTTGTTTCTCACAAAAAAAAATTTATAAGGTTGTTTCTCACAAAATGGCACTTTTAAAAGGTTGTTTATGACAAAAAACTCCAAGAAAAAAGATAGTTTGGCTTATTTTGAGAGGTCCCCTCAAAATTTAGGATTATTTTGAAATTATTCAAAATTGGAATTATTTTAAGAAAACGGATGAAAGTTGGGATTATTCATATTAATTTTTCTAATTAATTATTACTCCCTTCTATAATGGTACTAGATAACATGATATAATGGGATTAGTTAATATAGCACTTTTTATAATAGAAATGACTAAATCAGAATAGTTCTGAACAATTTTTGGTGATATATTCAGCGAAAACATTAATATATACTACTACATTACAAAATGTGTATATTTTTGGTGATATATTCAGCGAAAACATTAATATATACTACTACATTACAAAATGTGTATATTTATATGAAAAAGTAGGATATAAAAAGTAAAAACCCAATTTTTGACCTAATTATAAGTCTATTATCACCATTATGTTTTTATTTCCAATGCACTAGCTTATTGATTAAATGTATTACTTCTTTCTACTAAATATACTACTTTGGTTTAATGATCTTAAGCTCCCCATTTGCTAAAACATGAGCAAAGATAACGCAAACAATCTTAATTATATTCTTGGTTATGCTTTCAGCAATTTATCATTTAGTACATGTAAATTACTAAAGTTAAAAAAATTTGTCAATGATTTGTGTTCTGTAGTTACTCTGTTATTGAGTTCTAGCTATTGCATAATTGGTAGTACGTACGTTGATGCTTTAATCAGCTGAAGACGACGAATTATGGTAATCCCACCAGGCCACCATTTATGTACTAATTGAATGTTTTCTGTACTTATTTGTTTCTCATAATTCAAGGATGTTGACGTATGTAACTTTTGAGTTTTGTGGTACGTAATGCATCTTCAATTGATATCTTGTAACTTTAAGCACATTCATAGAAATGGTATGGTGGAAGTAGTGTAGAAAAGTCTTCAGATGATTAGTCTTAGTAAGGATGCTGATGCTTTGACGGTTTCGAGCTTGTTGTATTCTTAACCAAAGAAGTAGAGCTTCTTTGGTGAATTATGCTGATACAGCTTTCGAATTAAATGTCTGTTTTCATTCTTAGTGAAGCATTTTGACGCCTTAGGCTCATCCTTCTTTTTTCTCATGGCAATTATAACTAGCTCCATGAAGTGCATATGCTATTCCCCCATCCTGTTCTTTTTATATAAGCTTTTGTTCTTGGTTCCTCTACTGCAATGCAGCGCTAGTGACTGCTTAGTGTAGGAATATATAGATGCAAATAGCGGAATTTCAGGAAACAATTTCCTAACATCTATCATAGGATCGCAAACATAATCAAACATATGAATCATTCAATAGGGATTAAATATCAAACCTTTGTAGCGTGATTTCGCATTGTATGCAAAGTTTTGAAGATCCAAGAAGCTCAAGTGTTGCTCTCCTCTAATCGCCCACGAGCACCGGTTGAACACCAACGTCTCTGTAGAACGGAAGAGAAAAGATCCTTGCTTTTGGTGGTATAGGCGCCTAGGTTAGAGGGAATAGATTTGGGTTTAATTATCTCTCTTGTGAAAAGAAACTGATTAATGAATTGATCACCTAAACTCTAATATTATATCCTATATATAATAGAAGAGTCATAGGTTAGTTAGGAGAACTAATTCTCCTCCTATTCCCCTTTAGACCGGCCCAACCCTAATCCTAAATGGATTTGGATTGCTTTGTCCAACTTCTGCTACAATGTGACGACCATAGGATTAATATATTTTAGTTGTAGGCCCAATCAATATTGTCCTATTAATCATATTTATTCTCTAGCAAGAAAATAAGATTACTAAAATAATTAACTTTATTATCTTCATAATATAAATCCTATTTATATTTAGTAATTGCCGGGATGTCTAAGGACATATTCCTTCAATCTCCCACTTGTCCGAAGACAAGAGCGCAATGTTAAATTCCTTAAGTCACTTAATGTCAAATTTGATAACACAATGTTATTCTCAAATTTATGTTCCTTGATCGCTGAGTCCGAACTGCTCAAATGAGGATTAAATCTTTAATCCTATTCCACATGGCCATGCAATTTTCCAGTTCTCGCTCATCAAGAGGCCCAGACACCATTCCTATTTAATGGGAGGACTTATCCACCCTTGTATGACCATAACTCCCACTCAATTCATAGCCCACCTGATCACTGCCTTTATAACCTTCTTTTACGGCGCGACGTTTAACAGTGTCAAAGTTAAACTAATTATATTGTGGTTATTAAGACATACTCATGTCTAAGGAATCCACTAAATATAGTAGTTCGATTCTACTTTTAGAATCTAAATAGGTCAAGTCTCAATGTATCAACTATACATCCATATAATCAACTAGACATCTCTATGTCTCCATAGCCCATGGAACTGCGCTATCAATTAATTATATACTAGTCTTTTAAATAAATCACTTATGTCCAATTTAGTGATTTAGACTAGGGACTTTAAATAAATTGTGATTTCAGTTCACTTTATAGGGTTCCATTATCAAAACGTTTTCGATAATCCTATTTGAAAACACAAATTATTTGGACATTTTATTTAATACTAAACCAAGCGATTAAATAAGAAACAAATTTTTATTGATAAACATTCCAAGCATAATAAATGTCTTTACAATTGTAAACATGAAGTAAACAACCTAAAGCCATTCTCCCATATGCTTAAGCCCCATAGACCTAGTATGACACTCATGCATAGGTTGAGCAAGCGGTTTAGTCAGAGGATCTGCTACGTGATCCTCATTATGAACCTTGCTTACTTTCATATCCTCTCTTGTAGTTTTCCAGCTTGAACCTTGCAAGAACCTTATCAATATAAGTCTCTTGACTAAGTCCAATCAGCCTTTTTGACCTATCTCTATAGATCTTAATTCCCAATATGTAATCAACCTCACCTAGGTCTTTCATAGAGAAACGATTTTTAAGCCATTCTTTGACTGACTCAAGCATGGTCTTATCATTTCCTATGAGAAGTATGTCATCCACATACAAGACCAGAAAATTAATACTACTCCCACTTAACTTCTTGTATACACAAGATTTCTCTTTATTTCTGAGAAAGCCAAATTTCTTGACCGCCTCATCAAATCTTGAGGTTCCAACTCCTTGATGCTTGCTTTAGTCCATAAATGGACTTCTTAAGCTTGCATACCCTCCCTGGATTTTCTAGATCTTCAAAGCCTTGAGGTTGTGTCATGTACACATCCTCTTTCAAGAACCCATTCAAGAAAGCGGTTTTGACATCCATCTGCCTTATTTCATAGTCATGAAAGGCAGCAATCGCAAGGATTATCCTAATGGACTTCAGCATGGCTACTGGTGAGAAGGTTTCATCATAGTCTATACCATGAATTTGTTTGAAACCTTTCGCCACCAATCTTGCTTTGAAAACACTAATGTTTCCATCCTTGTCTGTTTTCAACTTGAAAATCCATTTGCATCCAATGGGTTTTACCCCATCAGGTAAATCAACCAAGTCACATACTTGATTTTCAGACATGGAATCCATTTCAGATTTCATGGCCTCAAGCCATCTTTCGGAGTCTTGACTATCCAAAGCATCTTTGTAGCTAGTAGGCTCTTCTGATTCTAAAATCATTATTTCAGAACTTTCAGTCAAAAGGAAATCAATATATCTCTTTGACGGAATGATGGTCCTACTAGACCTACGTTGGGGAACAACAGAAGAAGTTTCTACCTCACTAGGTTGAGTGACTTCGCATGGAGTATCTCCAGTGGGACGGTAGGAGGTACGTGAATTGAATGCACCACCTCCTGAGCATTTTCATGCCGGGCCGCCTCTGATGAGGTGTTAACCTCATCCATTTGTTGCTCATCTCGAACTCTTTCGAGATATACATTTCTCCCACTTGTTTTTCTGGAAATAAACTCATTTTCCAGAAAGACACCATTACTAGCAACAAACACTTTGTTTTCGCTTTGGTTGTAGAAGTAGTATCCCTTAATCTCTTTTGGGTAACCCACAAAAAGACATTTATCGGATTTGGGTGAAAGCTTATCGGAAAGTAAACGTTTTACATAAGCTTCACAATCCCATATCCTTAGAAAAGACAATTTTGGAACGTTTCCAGTCCACATTTCATATGGTGTCTTTTCCACTGCTTTGGATGGTGCTCTGTTAAGTGTGAATGCTTGCTGTTTCAAGCGCAAATCCCCAGAATGTAATAGGAATATCAGCAAGACTCATCATGGATCAAACTATATCAAGTAGAGTTCGATTCCTTCTTTCAGAAACGCCATTTAACTGTGGTGTTCCTGGCGGAGTCCATTGTGAAAGTTTTCCACAATCCTTCAAATGATCACCAAATTCTTGAGATAAATATTCACCACCACGATCGGATCGTAATGCCTTAATTTTCTTCCCAAGTTGGTTTTGTACTTCATTCTAGAATTCCTGAAATTTTTCAAAGGATTCCAACTTATGCCGCATGAGGTAAACAAATCCAAATCTGCTCACATCATCGGTAAAAGTAATGAAGTAACTGTACCCTCCCCTAGCCAACGTACTCATGGGTCCGCACACATCAATATGTATGAGGGCTAAAAGGTCATTGGCCCTTTCTCTTGAACCTGTGAAAGGTGACTTTGTCATTTTCCCCATTAAGCAAAACTCACAAGTATCAAATGATTTGAGAATTCCATCTTTATGAAGCTTCTCAATACGCTTTGAGCTTATGTGGCCTAATCGACAATGCCATAGGTATGTAGGGTTTGAATCATTTGCTTTATGTTTCTTGCTGTCTATGTTATAGATGTGGGTTTCTAAGTCTAGCACATATAAACCATTTGATAACTTAGCGGAGACATAGAACATATCATTCAAATACGCAAAACAACAATTGTTCTTTATTGTAAATGAATAACCTTCGGAATCCAAAACAGGAATCGAAATAATGTGCTTTGTGATAGCAGGAACATAATAACAATTATTAAGTTCTAAAACTAATCCTGAAGGTAAAAGCATACTATATACTCCCACTGCCAATGTAGCAACTCGTGCTCCATTGCCAACGCGAAGATCTACTTCTCCCTTTCCCAATGTTCTACCTCTTTTGAGGCCTTGCATATTACAAATAATGTGCGAACCACAAGCGGTATCAAATACCCAAGAAGCATAAGTTGCTAAGTTAACTTCTATAACATACATATCTGAACTAGAAACTCCTTTCTTTTGATCCTTCAGATACTTGGGGCAACTACTTTTCCAATGACCAACCTTGTTACAGGTGTAACAATAGTGCTCATCAGCAACTTTTGGTTTTGGTGTAGTCTTTTGCTTTTCAGAAGTTTCAGACTTAGCAACTTGTTTGCTTTCGTCCTTCTTGATAGCAATCCCAATCCTATTGAGCGATTGCCCTTTACTAACCATAAGAACATCCTCATATTCTTTTCTAGGCTGGTTAGGGATGTTTCGCTCATTCTGAGTTAGCCTTTCATGCATCTCTTGCATCGTTGCTTCCTCCCCTTGCATGTGAAAGTCGTTGAACTTATCAGTTCTGAGAACGATTCTCATTTCCCTTTCACTTGCAATGAAACGTTCAGCATTCATTTTGTCTTTCGAAAGGACGGAGCGCAAATTAAAAGTAGAATTGTTGGTGTTGATATTGTTGTTTGAACGAGACATGATAACTACAATAAAAGAATAATAAAGCAAGATTCAATCAATATTTATCAAGAGCATCAATTAAACAAATTTTAATTAACTACTACCCTTTATTCAAAATGAAAGTCCCCCATTGAATAAAGAAATAACCAAGATCCCCTCCCACTACAATCAAACGGACTTTGGCCCTGCCTTCAATTTATAGTAGTTGAGGTAAGTAAACACTTTACTAATTATAACTAATTATAATTCTTGGTAGACAGGTTAACAATTCCTTGTTTACTCCTATCTCTTAGCTTCAAAACCCAAAACTTTGTCTTTTGATGATTTTGTTGAGTTAAACCAAACATTAACATGTAAGTTTCAAAAACCTACCCTACTATCCCCGGAACTATGAGCAACACCCTGCTTTGGCAGAACCTATTACTCATGATCTAAGGCTTTATACACTAGAGGAAAAAAGCCCAAGGGCTGCGGTCAAAAGGGGCCCAAGGGCTGCGTTTTTTGACCGCAACCATTGGACTAGCAGCCCTTGGCATTTAGGAAGGGCTGCGGTCAAGGCAAAAACCGCAGCCCTTGGTGGGTTAAGGGTCTGCGGCTAAGGGCCAAAACCGCGGCCCTTGGTGAGTTAAGGGCTCGCGGTTTTGTCCCTTAACCATGCCCTTAACCCACCAAGGGCTGCGGTTTTTGCTAGAACCGCAGCCCTTGTGACCCAAAAAAAATTAAATTTTTTTTTTTTTTTTGCATTTTTTTGTCCTTAATGTTCCCAAACAATTATATATATATATATATATATATATATATATATATATATATATATATATATATATATATATATATATATATATATATATATATATATATATATATATATATATATATATATATATATATATATATATATATATATATATATATCATAAATTATGTTTTTTTACACAAATATAGAGAAAACAATAACTGAATTACATTAGTTTGAGGCTGCCCTCAAGTGTTCGAATTGCAATATATGAGCGGGATCACAAACACAAACTAGCATTACAACAACTCCACCAAGACTAGCATCCGGATCCCTCTAAAGCAACTTCTCTGGAGATGATAGAACCCGGGCAAATAAAACCAAAATCGCTATAATTTGGAGGTGAACCGGGGGTGTAGCGGGGGGCGGGAAGTCTTGGGGGTCTTGCCGGGCAATGGGGGCAGGGGGTGTAGCGGGGGGGGGGGGGGCGGGCAGGGGGGGCCGGGTCATGGGTGTGTGGGCAAGGGGGGGCAAGGGGGAAGGGGTGCTGGGGTGGAGGTGTTCTTGGGCGTGGGGGGCCGAGGGTGTAGCAGAGGGGGGTGAGGCGCACAGGGGGGCTTTGGGTGGGGTGGGGTGTAGCAAGGGGGGCAAGCAGGGGGAGCAGGGGGTGTCTTTGGGTGGGGTGTCTTCGTGGGCGGTGGGGCAATGGGGGGTGTAGCAGGGGCGGGGTGCGGGGCAGGGGGGTCTTGGGGTGGGGGCGTAGCGGGGGGGGCACGGGGGGCGGGGCTTAAAACGATGACTAAATGCTAGAACTTTGGCTTAAAACGAATAGCGTGAATGTTGTAGCATGAAACTTTTGATACACAAAAAGTAAACAGAGAAAAAGAAAAGAAGAAAAAGAATAGACTAAAGGTCATGATGTCAATTTGACAATATCGGATAATAATTGTAATACTTTGGTATTCAACAAGTAAAGTGTAGCTAAAACAACAAATTCATTTCAATGTTCTCGTCTAATAGAACTTATAAACATTCAACCTATAAAGTAATAGGCAAAAGAAGAAAAAAAATCATGACGACATCGAAGAATGATGGAGAAATGTAATGTGTAAAAAATATATCAATATGCAGGTAATCTTTTTTTTCTTGCAAGCTAATTATTTATAGTATATTTCAAACATACCCAACTTTTTTTGCATTTTTAGTCCTAAATGATCCCCAAACAGCTTATATATATATAAAAATATCATTTTCCATTACAAATTATGTTTTTTTATACAAATATAAGAAAGTTACAAAAATATAGATGCTAAAATATTGGGGTTGGGGGGGCGGGGTGGGAAGGGGGTGTGGCGGGCTGGGGGCCTGTGCGGGGAGGGGGAGTGCAGCAGGGGGAGGGTGGTGGCGGGGCGGGGAGGTTGGGCGGGGGAGTGCAACAGGGGGGCAGCATATAGCAATGGGGGAGGGCCGGGGGAGTGCAAGAGGGTGTGCAGGGGGAAGTGCAAGCAGGGGGAGTGCAGGGCGGGGGGAGGCCGGGCAGGGGGGAAGGTCAGGGCGGGGTTACTATATGCGTAAGAATCTAATATATCATGGTCATCGATCATTCTAGTGGCCCATTTGTTAGTTGTGAATTCGAACATGATACTAGCTAGAATCGATTGGTTCGGACAGATTATGACTAAGCATCATATAGAAGAGGATTCCATCAGCTACATACATGAGGGATGCATCTTCAAGTATGAAAATGATCTCGATAATTTAAGTCTAACGTTCGTATTTCTAATGAAAATAATAGCACGCATGCATGCTTATTATCATAATTTTACAACTATTTTATGCACTACTATATACCTTTACTCTTTTTGTCCATAATTAATTGTTATCTTTGTTCTAATCTCCCATAACCGAGTTTTTTTACATGATTAAACAAAAAAAAATGTTCTCTACTTACCCCAAATGTAGTTGAAAATGAATCAACAAACTTAGATGATTATAATAGTTTGTCAAATTACATTTGATGACACTAAATGCATAAGATTACATTATACCATCATGCTTTTGCATGAATCAAGAGACAAAAAACCATGAAAACATCCACTTAATTGCTTATTAGGCCAACAAATCACACAAATATCAAGCCGTAACCACTTCATTATCCATGGATCAAGCAATTGAAGTCCTAAAATAACCACTTAGATGCATAGTAGGTCAAGAAATCCCACAAAAATCATTAACTAACTAATATTCACCAACTTTATGCATGAAACAATCAATCAATGCCAAAAAGATTCAATAAAACCAACACCATGATCCCAAAGGGGCTACAATGCCCATACTAATTCCTCGAACAATCATCTTCAACTAAGGGGAAAAGGGGGATAAATAAGGTTCATCCTCGAACAATCATCTTCGGATAGGATGGTTTTAATTTCTAAAACATAATCTGAAAAAGAATTCTAAGATAAGTTAATAGAAGGGGGATAAATAGAAGGATGAGATGGTCTGAGATTGAGTACCTAATCAGTCTTATCCTTGGCAATAACGTCAACAAATGCAAAGATCTTTAAGCATCCGATGAAAAAATTCATAAAAGGGAAGAGAAAAATGAGAGGAACAATTAGGTATTTCATGGAACTAAAAAAAGGAAGAATCAATTAACAAATTGACGAACACCTTTAACAAAACAGATAAAATCAAGGTAGGGAACTAACCAGAGGACCCAAAAAGGCCTGCTGGGCAGGATAAGCTTGAGCTTCTGCACCATAGTGATAAGTCATATTGCTCAATATGCTCCAGTGGATGGTGTGCAAAAGTGGTGCTAAGTGTTGAAGTAATCTCCAAAAGTGAGTGCAGGATATAGAAAACCACATGTTTGCTTGACTATGTGCCACTTACAAATCAATTCCCTAATAAGCAGGCCATCTAGTTGTAGTTAAATATGAAAAGGAATGTAGAATTTATAGATATTTCTAGACATTGGTATTTAGTTTAAGAAACTCATATGAAATATAGGTAAAAATCATCTAAATAGAAGATCATTTAATAAGCAAAAAAAAGAATCAAATAATAACCAATGCATGAAGAAACAAAGGCCTAAGCTAAAGAGTGAGTCTAGAAATAGATAAATTTGCATATTCAAGGCAGTTGAAGAGTTTATCGCCTTTCCTTGAAAATTTAAGAGATAATCATCTGAACTACATACCTCAAAAACTGTAGTCACTCAAATTTTATCCATATATATTGTACTCAAACTTAGAAGAGATGACAAAATCACATGGATTCTTAATTTTACAGCATTTCTGACTGCATATGTGCAAGGAAAGCTCTATAATTTCATAAACATGTACCACTTGAAATTACAATCAAACCATGATAGACATTCGTGCAGATATGACTTATCAATTTAGCTTAAGCAAGCGGTCAATGAATCCTAATTATAGTAAACTCAGTAAGTATTAAGATGCTTAGGACCCTGATGGTGCATTTTATAGCATGATATGAGATTCGAGCCTGGGATTTCTATTACATCATCTCTGGTATATAAATGGGGCCAAAGGGAACACAAAAAAAGTTAGGCTGTTCTATCCTGTTCTCTCACTGAATATTTGAATGCTTATTGAAGACAATTTCCATGAACAATCAAAGAAAAGACATATATAGTATCAGAGCCAAAATCGAGTCTTCCAATATTAGTTTACTCAATTTCAAAACACACTTACAAAATGAGGAGTGATCTAAACTCTCCTCATTTTTTTATTTAGCCTTCATGGCATAGAACAAAGAACAAATCCCGCACTATAAGCACCAGTAGTTGTTCGATGATAGGGGCCACAAACAGCTATGATCTTTGCCAGAGTCTTCACATTTAGTATACACAAATGAATTTCAGGATATAATTTCAACTGGGGACAACTTAAATATTGAGCTTTAAACACAGTACATCTCATTTTAATTATAAAAAAAGGTGTGCAAATGAAAAGAACAGAGCTCACGATGCTAGAATAAATCCTCAAGCGTGAAGAATCCTCAAGCCACTAATAATGCAACATTCATGAAAAATGCTAAACATCATTGCAATCAAATTAAAACTAAGATTCAAATTTCAGCTAAATAACTAAACAAACAACAACCAGCAACCAACAACCAACAACAACAAACAACAACAACAACCAACAACAACCACCAACAAATAACAAAAAACATCTCACAGAACAGGACGGAAAATACCTATGGTGCTTCAGGAACACCGGCGTACGACGGTACACGAGCAGGGACGGAAACGCCGGCAGATGACGGTAGCCTTCCCGAACACCAAATCTAGGCTTGTCTCCTTCAAATCGTGATCCACCACTTGTGATTTACAAACAAAATAACCAAGTCAGAAATATAAACAAAGAAACTTAAACATCAGATATGTAAAGGGTAATATATGTCTTAAGAATTACCTGTTCCCAAGGCATTGGCATGTTCTCAAGAAGCTTGTAGACAGCATGTGGGACAAACTTCAAGGCCCCAAGATATACACGTTTATCATGACGATATTTCTTAGGAGACATGTCACCATGATCTCTGAAATTAAACACGAGAACAAATATTAGCAAGTGATATTTAAAAAAAGGTAGAAAATACATCCAGAAACCAAAAAAAACTACACAAATAACCCCATTATTTACATATTACAGTCATTCAATCATAAAGCAAACACCATACTGATTCCTAGCTTGTTAAGCATGTGTGCTTGAACAGATAACAACATCTATATTTAAGTATTAACACCATAAAATCATCATAACTGAACTCTGAATTGACAACAAAAAATCATCACAGCAAGCTGAGTAAGCATAATCTCCAACACACCACCCCCCCCGTCCCCCTTGAGACTGCAAATGAACCAAAATGTTCCTAAGCAAGCTAGAAAAAAGTCGGACAAAATTAGTCCGTCTCAACATATGCTTTGTGAACAACTAAATATGGATTTGGCACAAGAAATTACAATCAATTTACTCGCGCCATTGGAATAGTTGAATAGTTATCATTCTAGCATTTTATCATTATGCTATATATCATTGCAGCATTTTAAACATAACTTCTAAATGCAATCATTGATTCCTTGCCATTAAATACTCAAAAAAAACCGTCACAGTAGAGCATATTCAAATATTACTTATAACTAGCGAACAACTTCGAATTCTTTGAGTATACATGATCAAAACTGGAAAATAATATCAGAATTCAACTAAAACTCAACTCAGTTCAACATTTAAATGAACATATATCATATATGAACACTTCAATACTCAGCTAAACTCAACACAATTGCACCTCTACACCAACCACCCCCTCGACACTCTTAAACTATTCCAAGGAGTACTCAAACGGTCAAAGCTATAGCCAAGCTCGAAATCTTATTCATTCCATAAGAGACTAATCAAAGTTCCAAACACTCTTAAACTATTCAAAGGAGTAGTTAAATTCATATATACAGCATAAACAAAACTCGAAAACAATGATTTCAGGCAACAAAAAACATGAGAAGTTTAATTACCAAAAAATCTGCCATAACACAATTTCAAGTAGAAATCAAGCCCTAGAATCATCAATCACCAAAATCAGGAAAAATTAAGCACAAAAAATATCAGCAGTTCGTTAATCGACACAAAAAATAGACATAAATCAAACTCAATTAGACAAAATCGAATTCAATAAATAAAATCGGTAAAAAATAAAGCCAAAATTAAACACAGAATTGTATAATCATAAATCATGGTTAATTAATATAAAAAAGAAAAAGAGGAAATGAAGGACAAACTCGAGCAAGGAAGGGAGTAGAAGGCAACGACGAAAAAGACGGTGGAGAAGAGCAGAGACGAGAGGAGAAGGGAGACGTTAAAGAGATCTCACACGCTGCTGTCAATTTCTTGAACCACCAAGCAGCAAGACCGGCGCACCACCAAGCGTAGGCCGAGGCAATGCGAAGCAAGACCTGCGCACCACCGGAGAGAACAGGAGAGAGAAAACTAACATCATTTACAAATCAACAAAGACTGAGCATAACAAATTGATTCATAAAACTCAAAGAAAACCCAAATTAAAAAAAAACGAGGAGAGAGAAAACATGAGTATTGATTTTACCGGATGACTCAGCAGAGGATGACTTTAGCCCCATAACCAGACAAGTATTTAATGGTGGGAATAGCAGCACGAATTCTTGTATCATCAGTGATGTTACAATTATCATCTAATGGAACATTTAAATCAACCCTAACAAATACTCTTTTCCCCTTCAAATCTGATTCTTGTAGTGTTGATACACTCCTTTTTGTCGCCATTTTTAATCAAATCTAACAAAAAAAAACAAATGAGTGAATTCAAAGATTAAAAAAAGTTACAGAGATCTTGAAATTGAGGAGAGAGAAAATGAGGTTAGATCTTCAAAAAACTTACAAAGAGAGTATGAACTATGAAGTAGTAATCAAAATGGATGGTGAAGCTAGATAGTGGAGAAGGTTCGAGAAAGTTTTTTTATAAAGGATGGTTTTCACATATGCTTTGTGAACAGCCACGAAGAGAGAGAAAAATTCTTGAACAGCCACGAAGAGAGAAAATGAAGAAGAGTCCTCGCCGGTAAACCACCAACGGCTGCGAACCCTCGCCGACGAAATAGGGTTCAGCGGAGGGCGTAATGCGGGTGAGATGATGGGTTAATGGGTATTAGGAGGAGAGAGAGAAATATGGTTCAGCGGGAGGGAGTAACGCGGGTGCGGGAATACGGGAATATGGGAATGGAAGGGGGAGTTTATTTCATTTTTGGGCTGTTCAAGGCCTGCGGTTAGCCCAAAACCGCAGCCCTTTTATCACTAAGGGCTGCGGTTTTTGGGATAACCGCAGCCCTTAATTTAAGGGCTGCGGTTTTTGAATTAACCGCAGCCCTTTTTTCGCGAAGGGCTGCGGTTTTAGGGCTAACCGCAGCCCTTCACATTAAGGGCTGCGGTTTTCAATAAACCGCAGCCCTTGCACCGCAGCCCTTGCCTTTTTTTCCACTAGTGATAGGTGTTGTTTGGAAAAGCAATTGAACTCAATATTACTTTTGGGGACCTAAGTTTACTAATATGGTCAATTAATAGTGAACACATGAATCAATTAACCACAAACAAACTTAGAAGCAAGCATTTAAACAAAATAAATGTAAGAGAATTATAAAAGCAATAATTAAATGATCTAGTATGGCCCCTATACTTAGGAAAATAACTAATCTTCATGAATCCTCCCTTGAATCTCCATGGATCACCATCCCGAAACTCCTTGGATCCTCATGCTTGATTACATATTTTGAATTAAATAAATAACGAAAATATAAAGTTACAAAAATACAACGATTCGCATATCGTATTTAATTTTACATTCAAATTTAGCGATTCGCAGATCGTATTTACTATCCTAATTTGGGCCATACTAGTCATATCATGCAAAATATAATATCATACATATTACATTAAACATTCACGCATTTATAATATCAAAATAAAATAAATACATACTATTTACTTATTAACAATTAATAAGCAAATAAAACTTTCCATAATAATCATAAAACTTAACAATTAAGCTAGTAATTATTTAGGAAACTTTATTATTTTAATTCAATTACTCATTTAAACATGACAATAATCATTATTATTCACAAATTTGTAAAATAGGAAATTCTTGGATTTATGCTCAACTTTGAAAAATTAGATTTTCCTAAAAAACAATATTTTTTTTTTATGTTGACTTCTTTACCGTTGACCAGCAGCACAAGGCTGCTAGTCAACAGCCAAGACATAGCTGCCTGCGAAACTCACGCAAGAACCACGAAACTCACCACGCTGGAAACACCAGCCACCAGCCCATCACGCGCACTGGCCTGCAGTGCCGCCGCCCGCCAGCCAGCATTCAAGATCGCCGGCCAGTCGAGCCGCGCATCCCGACGGCAGACGCAGGCTACCAAACTCGCCGGCAGCACGAGCCACCAACGCTACAGCAGTTCCCGCGAGGAGGGAGGGGTTGCGCACGTCGCACATGCGCCGCCCACCCTTCCCCACCTGTGCCGCCTTCTGCCCCGCCATATTCCGGCACTCCTCCAGCCACCGTGGCTCCACCGACAGTGGTGGGGCCACCCAGCCATGGCTTCCTCTTTAATTTTGTAACAATTACTTTTAAATTAGAGATATCTTTATTTAACAATTAATTAAAGATTTAGGAGATAATTAGGTTATAAAATCCAAAAAATTATGGCAGAAATTTTGAATTCATCAACAAATCTTAAAGAAATTTTTACAATTGTTGAGATTAGATTTGAATGAATAATCTCCATTAAACATTAAATCTAACAAGAATTCAAAATTAGGGCAAAAACTCCAATTATATCCAAAAATTCAGAAAATTAACAATTAAATTCCGAAAAATTCGAAAATAACTCTTATGGTGATCTACTGAATTATCTTTACAAATAAAATCAAATATTTTAATTTTTATCCTTAAAATTTATGAATAATCAAATTAAACATAAAATTTAACCAAAATTCACTAATAATATGATAAAAATCCGAAAATTAGTGGGAAAAATAATCAAATTATTTTCAGCCATCATATTATTCAAGATCTATGTGGGTGAATAACATTAGATTTATTTAACAAGTAAAAAATCAAATCTTTTAATTGTTAACAAATTATTTCAATGATTAATCAAATTAAATATTAAATAATTTTAAATCTAACAAATATACTTATAAAAATCCGAAAATTTTGGAGTGAATTAACCAATTTATTTCGTCCATAATAAAAAAAAATCGGAACTTGATAAAATTATTTGAGCATAAATCACAATTAAATCAAATATTTACAATTTCCAATCAATTAATATCAAATATCAATTATGCAAATTCAAGCCATAAATAAATCCTCCCTTAATTGAATAAAAAATAATAACTTTGCATACAATTACATGATCATATGAATATTATGAATTAGGCAAAACTGATACCACTGTAGGAATATATAGATGCAAATAGCGGAATTTCAGGAAACACTTTCCTAACATCTATCATAGGATCGCAAACATAATCAAACATATGAATCATTCAATAGGGATTAAATATCAAACCTTTGTAGCGTGATTTCCCTGTTGTATGCAAGCTTTTGAAGATCTGAGAGCCCCAAGTGTTGCTCCTCTAATCAGTCCACGAGCACCAGTTGAACACCAACGTCTGCTAGAACGGAAGAGAAAAGATCCCTTGCTTTTGGTGGTATAGGCGCCGGTTAGAGGGAATAGATTTGGGTTTCAATTATCTCTCTCTTGTGAAAAGAAACTGATTAATGAATTGATCACCTAAACTCTAATATTATATCCTATATATAATAAAAGAGTCATAGGTTAGTTAGGAGAACTAATTCTCCTCCTATTCCCCTTTAGACCGGCCCAACCCTAATCCTAAATGGATTTTGATTGCTTTGTCCAACTTGTGCTACAATGTGTGACCTCATAGGATTAATATATTTTAGTTATAGGCCCAATCAATATTGTCCTATATCATATTTATTCTCTAGCAAGAAAATAAGATTACTAAAATAATTAACTTTATTATCTTCATAATATAAATCCTATTTATATTTAGTAATTGTCGGGATGTCTAAGGACATATTCCTTCACTTAGAACAAGGCTCTAAGATCACTAATGATGCTAAAACCAATTTAGTATCTCCAGGTGGGGTGTTTGAGTTTGGGTTTTTCTGTTAGGAATATTAGGGTATCATAAAGATATAAATAAAGATATTATATCTTTATGATACCCTAATATTCCTAACATTTTCTGTCGGAGCTGTTGGATAAGAATGGTGTTGCGTACTGGTCAACCGATGATGTTCTGTCGGAGCTCAAACAGTCCATGGGGCCTATTGCACACTCCAAGGTTACGTCAAATGAGCTGCTTAGATTTATGCCGTCTAATTCATCAGATGCAACTTTGAAACTATGTCTGCTTTATAATGCAAAACCACAGCAACCCAGCCTTAGGAAAGTTCTCGTTTCCGCTACAACCTGGCACACCTAATGATTTGTATATTGCCCAAAGAGGAGTTCCAAATTATTGGCAGAGTGGAACAACCCCTTTTGACAAGATTCCATCAGCGTTGTCTGGATTATGGAGTAATAATAGCAATCCCAATCTTCAGGAAAACACACGATTAGTGATGAACTTCACAGGACAGATTCAGTTATGGAGTTGGACAAGTGAAAGAGGCTGGTCCTTGAATTGGTCGCAGCCAAAAGATGGTTGTAAAGTTCAATGTTTAAAAAAATTGCTATTGTGTAGCTTACTTTGAAGGTCCTGCCGATTGTTCTAATGCAGGCACTTTGACTGAGAAGAAATGCTTGACATGGACTGCACTGACTGATTTGCAGGAGGAGTCTCCTAATGGAATTACTATTTTGGTCCGCACAACACAGGATGATATAGGTATTTTCTTTTACTATAAGTACTATTTTGAATGATTCCCTCCATACCTGCAGAATTTACTCACTTGCATTTGCTCATAGACAACTGTCTCGCATCTGTGATAAGATACAGATCACTAGCAGTAGTAACTTACTCTCATTGACTCATTCATAGACAATGGTCTCAGATTTTTAATAAGACTTTGAGAAAAAGACTGCAGCGATATTAATTACTAGTAGTAACAAGTCTTTGTGTGACCAAGTAAATAGAGTGGAGTTCGGGATTATGAATATCCTCCTAGTATTTACTGTGATTTGTATAATTAGTGGTTACTATGAATGGTCAAGTCATGTTAATTTTGAAAATGATACAAACTTGAACTCAACGTGTTCTAGTAAAATCATTATGAGAAATATCAATACGGTGTTCTGAAACCTCTTTGCTGACACGAAATTTATTCTCCTGTGGCAGATCCAACCTCAAGGGGATGCAATCCTTGTGGAACTTATATCATCCCCTATCCCTTAAGCACAGGGGGAAACTGTGGGAATCCCTCGTACTCCCATTTTCATTGCAATAATGAAACAGGTCAAGTTAACTTCTCAACACCAAGTGGCAACTTCAGAGTCACCTCAATTGATCCAGACAAAAAGCTCTTTTCTATCGAAGTCATGCATAATAGTTGTGA
Source organism: Beta corolliflora (assembly GCA_947648045.1). NCBI lineage: Eukaryota > Viridiplantae > Streptophyta > Magnoliopsida > Caryophyllales > Amaranthaceae > Beta > Beta corolliflora. The sequence goes on from CANSZD010000807.1 coordinate 172,274, forward strand.
CAGTATAGACTTGTCAGTTTTTTCACTCAACAACTCCTTGCCATTCACTGTTAAAAACTGCAATACTGTTGAGGACCAACCTTTTATTCTAGTCAAACGGCATATTATTGAAGTCGAAATTGGTTGGGAACCAACGCCAGAATTTACTTGTCATGCACCCTCAGATTGTAAGTACTGGCCTAATACTACTTGCAAAGCCGAAAATGGAGGTGAAAAGAGGTGCATGTGTGGATCAGAATTTGATTGGGATGGCCTAGAGCTAAAATGTAACAGGACCAGAGGTGAGATCCTCATACTGTCTTGCTCAAGTTTTCAATTCTGCTGCTGCTGCAATTCAAATACTTCATTCGTTTTCTTTTAGTTGTACCATATTGACTCTTGAGTCCTTGACACTATTTACAAACTTCGTTTTGAACCTCTTGTATTATTTAGACGTAAGGAAAAATATAGTCATTGGAGTCTTGTTAGATTCATCTCATGTATCTTCAAGATATCAATCTTTTATAATATTTTCTTATGCATAATTAGAGATATTAAAGGTTAATGTTGTGCATTGGCAAATGTGCAAAGTACTTGGGGTACAACTAAAAGAAAATGGAGGAAGTGTAATTCTTTTCAAAGAGATACTGCTGAATTTCTAAGAGCTCTAAATTTTATGCCCTTTATGTTCAGTTACCAGCCCATACTCATTGATTGGAACTAATCAAAACCTCTGACAATTTTTGCCTTTTGTCCCACAAAAGTTGCTTTTCCTCTAAAGCTCGTGGCTCCTTGCATAGCTGGTGCATCGGCAATTATAGCTGGTGCATTGGCAATTCTCTGCTTATCATATAAGGAAAACAAGAATGGGTAAAGGACGAGGTAAGTTGCTTGTATTATTTTCTTCTCTATGATGCATACTAAATGATAGCATACCTGTTGTTTTACTTGCAACAAAATGATGTATTCAATATAAAATTTCAAGGTAGATGAGCTTTTAGTATCTCCGATTCTCTTCTTTTCGTTGCTGTAAGACAGGAATCACAGATTGTAATTGTACATACTAAGTAATTCCAACAATATGACAGACCTTTCTGAATTAAATGGAGATGATACTGAAGGAATAGATGTGCCTTTTTTCAATTGGGATTGCATACTTGCGGCTACAAACAACTTTGCAGATGCAAACAAACTTGGAACGGGGGGATTCGGTTCTGTTTACAGGGTAATAAATTAATTCTCAATTTAATCAAACAAATCCTTAGAATTATAACTTTGCCAAGCTGGATGACCTATCATTATCTGTGGAAACATTGCATTCAGGGTGTGCTTCCAGATGGGCAGATAATTGCTGTCAAGAGGCTCTCAAGTGTATCTGTTGAAACTAAGCGTGCGCAAAGCTGCTACTGTAATCGTTGCTTCACAAATGTATAAGACTCTCCTCACAAAATGGAATTGCAATGCAAAGTATAGCAAGAAATTATAGAGAATATAGACAAGTGTTTAATGAGGAAATTTGAATTTCCTCCCCTCAAGAATAATGTATTGTATTAATTGTATTCAACCTCACAACAATCATACAATCCCTCTCAGTTATTCTCCACATTGTTTAGCCTAAAAGACTCCCCTATTTATACTAAACAACCCTAAATCTTTTAGGAGAAGAACTTGATCTCCAAGTCTAATTCCTTAAAAGATTAGTTACCAAAATTCTATCTTATTTCCTAAATACATCCACCTCTAGTAAATAGGAATAAAATAACAAATACGTAAAAGATAAACAAGGAAACAAAATAAAAAAGAAAATAAACAAGATCGACTTTGCAAGCAAGCAAGATCGCGCATTCCGTCGAAGTGCGCGACCCGGGCACTTTAGGTGCGCGACCCGGCACTGAAACCGACAAAACCCCGTTTGCCCGAAGTGCCCGACCCGGCACAAGCCTCGCCTGGCGTCTCCCCTGCTTGCTGTGCTCAATCTTCACGTTCTTTTCTTGTCCTTCCTTGTTCTCTTCCACCTACTACATGCTAACACATTGTGATTGTTTTCCAACAGTATCAGTGGAAGGCATTGCAGAATTTAAGACTGAGGTTGTATTGATTGCCAAACTCCAGCATCGGAACCTTGTAAGACTTATTGGGTATTGCACGAAAGCCGATGAGAAGATTTTAGTCTATGAATACATGCCGAATGGAAGCCTAGACGCTTGTTTGTTTGGTTAGTCTCGCATCCATATTCTTACCCGCTTATTAATAAGATTATATACCTTTTCTTCTTGTAACACTTTCTTTTATGTTTGATATCTTGCAAGAAGACGATAGGCATTCTGTGCATTTAGACTGGAAAAAACGTTTTGACATCATTTTGGGAATAGCTCGGGGCCTTCTTTATCTTCTCCTGGACTCAAGGCTTAGGATTATTCACCGAGATCTTAAGCCAAGCAACATTTTACTTGATGAAGAGCTCAATCCAAAAATTTCAGACTTTGGCATAGCAAGGATTGTTGGAGGGAAGGAAACCGAGGCAACCACTGGCAAAGTTGTCGGAACATAGTATGTAGGAATTAGGATTGTGAATTGTTTTCATTTTCAATATATATTGTCCATACCCGCAGTAATGTGCTTATTCACTCTTCTTTTTTGTTTCTAATTATGATGCAGTGGTTACATGTCTCCAGAATATGCATATGAAGGGATTTTTTCAGTTAAGTCTGATGTTTTTAGCTTTGGTGTGGTTATATTGGAGACTATACGCAGCAAAAGGAATTCGAGGATCTTTATGTTTGAGCACGGTTTGAGTCTTCTAGGACATGTAAGTATCATCAAATGTAAATCGGCTCGTACTCTCTCTCTTTCTATAATACTATCTCTCTTTCTATAATCAGTAGTTACATATGCTATTAGAAATTCTGAAAAAAGCCATGTCATGTCCTAAAATGCTAATACACTATTTTATAATTGAAATTTCCTAGTGTGTAACCATTCAAAATTAAGTGAGCAAGAGTGGCTTAGGAATAGAACAACCTTCAATCCATTATAAAGTTCTTTTTGTAATATTATGTCAAGTTTATAACAATTTAGGCCTGGAAGATGTGGAATGAAGATCAAGGATTGGAATTGATGGACCCAAAACTCAACGAATCGTGCATATATTCAGAATTTCTGAGGTGCATTCATATTGGTTTGTTGTGTGTACAAGAAGATCCAAGTGATCGCCCTTCTATGTCAACTGTAATTCACATGTTAAGCGCTGAAAATGCCTCTCTTCCACTGGTCAAACAACCGGTTTTCATGAACAAGAGACCATTATCAGAGAATGCCTCAACTTCCAGTGCAAAGGATTTAAATGTGCATGAGTTGATGATTGTATCTACTGTAGGCCGGTAAATGATAATGTTATGCATTATTATGCGTTTAAGATCATGAACTTTTTCTGTGAAGTTTGTACTGTATGTATGTAATTTGGGAAAAGGATCCCTTTAAAAATTTTGGTATATGTGGGTGTGCTTGAAGATGCACTATGTTGAATCATAAAACCTGTTGGGCCATTGGATATTGCATATATGCATTACTCTAGAAGATATCTCATTTAACTCCCAAAGTTGAGGAGTAGTGTTACGATATTACTTAAACTGTCAAAAGCTGTTAGATCTAAGCAATTTAGTTAATATGTAATGTAGACACATAATCGTGGCTTCCCATTTATTAACCTATGATGACTTATACCCTACTCTAATTGGTCCAAATCGAAGAAAGAATAAAGAACGAGTATAAAATAAAATATTTTAAGCCCAATTCATTTTCTAACTCTTTTTATTAACCCATCTTCGAACACCTTTTAAAAATAGTTTTTATGAGATCCCAAGTTCTAAAACTCCTTTTTTTCTAGCCCAATTTTCTGTAATTTAAACTGAAAGATAATTAAAGATATTGATTGTCAAAGTTATGCGTTGGCAAACATGTAAGTCAAAATGTTGCATCCGTCAACATACTATTTTTTCCATTATAATATACTCCCCCCGTTCCATAATATAAGTCCTATTTCGTTTTGCACAGTCTTCAAGACATACTTTTGACCTTCGATATCGAAAAATATAAAAGTGGATATTATGAAAATACGCGAATCTAACAAGATCCAACATGAGTATGTTTTTTCTATATATTAATAAGAATATTTTGTCAAAGATTTTTAAGTTTGACTCCCATAATGAAAACATGGTTTATATTATGGGACGAAGGGAGTACTATTTTTTCAATGTATGGCTATGTTTGGGGAAGCATTTTAGGTACACTTTAAATGATAAGATGCAAAAATATTTTAGGTGCTAGAATAATTAGTAGTGTTTGGGAATAAGCACCTAAAATAAAATTTTAGATGGTTAAAATGACTTAAATTAATAAGTTAAAAATTTTAAATAATCAAATCAGGTGACTGCAATTTTGGTAAACCTTCCCAAATTTTGATAATAACTAATTTTGCAAAACTAATTTATCAAGTTAAGTAACTAATTTTATCAAACATTTAAACTAATTAGCTACTTTATTAGTATGGGTTTGAAAAATAATATTGAAAATCTACTGCTTCACTCCTCAAAATGTGAAATGACCTAGACCTAGCAAGATGTGGTATCATGGAACTCAGTTGCTCGCTATATATAATCAGTGGTCAATCTATGTTGATGTAACATTGCCAAATATATGGAATATCATTCGTCAATACGCATAATATATTGCCCTATATAGTAGATTTGATTATGGTGCAATGATTTTCTTAACTTTATATAGACCTAGCAAGATGTGGTTTCATGGATAGGGTTGTTCAAAGACAAGGATCGGACCGGAATCTAGACCGGACCGAACCGGAATGTGGATCGGACCAGACCGAAAATTCCGGTCTGGTCCTCGATCCGAAGAAAATCCCGATTTCGGATTTCCGGTCCGGTTCGAGCCGGTCCGGATCGGTGGACCGGAATTTATGATTTTTTTGTAAAAAAAAAAGTTTATATGTTAAAAAGTTTAAAAGGTAGTAAAAAGTTAGAAATTTAAAAACCTACTATTTATTAACTTTAGGAATATTGTTATTAAAATTTAATAATTTTAATATATCTAATTTATAAATATTTTTATATCAAATAAAAAAGTTTTATTTTTAAAATAAAGATTCCGGTTCAACAGGTCCGGACCGGACCGTAAGGTCCAAATTTTTTCCAGATTCCGGTCCAGTCGATTTCGATTCGGTCCGGTCTTGGATCGGTCAACACCCCTAAATTCATGGTACTCAGTTCCTCGCTATATATAATCAGTGGTCAATCTATGTTGATGTAACATTGCCAAATATATGGAATATCAAATCATCAATACGCATAATATATTGCCCTATATAGTGGATTTGATTATGGTGCAACGATTTATCTAACTTTATATATGTAATACCCTGAACCTTAATCTCATTTAATTATATACTAATTATATGTTTACTTGCTTAATTACGTCCTAAATTTTTCCAAAATGATTATGGTTAAAGTTATTTTCTAAAATAAATATATTTACTTTAATTATTACGAAAGTGATATTTATTACGATAAACAATTTTATTTATAATATAGTTTATGGATTTAATGTTTAGATAAGAAAACCCTATATATTTTCCTATATAATTTTTAAGTAAATAATTTTTAGCTAAAGTTCACTATTGATGTTTAAAGCCCAAACTTAGCAAAATCCAACATAAAGGGTAAAAGAAAATAAGAAGAAAAAAAAGAAAGAAAGAAAAAGGATGAAATAGTCAAACCAAAAATGTTGACTTTCCCACCCTTCCTCTTCCTTCTTCTTCCATCTTCTACTTTCCTTCCTCCTTGTTATCATACATGGCAATTCATCAAATTTTCTGACTTTTAAAACTCTAATTGCTGTCACCATCACACCAAGAGAACAATTCATACTCAAATTCTCTTCAACTCAATGATGAAAGTAAGAGGATAACATCCAAGTTTTCTAGAAACTCTAACAATGGCTATAAATTGTCATTTGTCACCCACCTTCAAACATCACCCTATCTCTCTCCTCTGTTTCCGGGCTGCCAACTCCGAACAACCACGGAACTACGACCCACCTACAACCCTGTCGAGCCCAGCCCACTCCCCTGCTCGCACAACACTTCTCTAGCTCAGCAGTCAGCACTATCTGTTCGACAAAATGTCTGAGAGGGATAGTAACAGAGACCACGCCGTTCAGTACGTTTTACTTCGCCTCCAAAATGTCAAAATCTAGCAGCATAACCTTTGTAAGTGTTCTAAATTAATTAATTAGGAAAAATTGAGATGAATAATACCAACTTTCACCCGTCTTCTTAAAGTAATCTGATCAACTTTAAATTATTATAGAATAATTCGGGGTAACTTCTCAAAATAAACTGAACTATTTATTTTCAAAGATATTATACTCTAAAATGGATTAGTAGAAAAGAACGAAAAAATAGTTTGAATTTATTTTGGGAATGCCTCTCAAAAGTTAGGATTTGAAATTATCTAAAATTGGAATTATTTTAAGAAGACGAGTGAAAGTTTATTCATATTAATTTTTTTCAATTAATTATTACTCCCTTCTATAATGGTACTAGGTAACATGATATACTCATATACTGGGATTTGTTAATATGACACTTTTTATAGTAGAAATGACTAAATCAGTGGTTACATGTCTCCAGAATATGCATATGAAGGGATTTTTTCAGTTAAGTCTGATGTTTTTAGCTTTGGCATGGTTATATTGGAGACTATACGCGGCAAAAGGAATTCAAGGATCTTTATGTTTGAGCACGGTTTGAGTCTTCTAGGACATGTAAGTATCATCAATGTAAATCGGCTCGTACTCTCTCTCTTTCTATAATACTATCTCTCTTTCTATAATCAATAGTTACATATGCTATTAGAAATTTTGAAAAAAGCCATGTCATGTCCTAAAATGCTAATACACTATTTTATAATTGAAATTTCCCTGTGTGTAACCTTTCAAAATTAAGTGATCAAGAGTGGCTTAGGAATATAACAACCTTCAATCCATTATAAAGCTCTTTTTGTAATATTATGTAAAGTTTATGACAATTTAGGCCTGGAAGATGTGGAATGAAGATCAAGGATTGGACTTGATGGACCCAAAACTCAACAAATCGTGCATATATTCAGAAGTTCTGAGGTGCATCCATATTGGGTTGTTGTCATGGGCGGATTTACTATGGGTTCACTGGGTTCAGGTGAACCCAGTGAATTGCGGGAAAAAAATCTGCAGTTTTTTTTTTTTAAAATAAAGAAAATTTAGATAATAGATATATACAATTAGCATGTAATAGATAACATGAAAAGTGGGCGGAGCCGGATGGTTTCGTATCTCACTTGATACCGCCTGCTATATGGGCCCAAGGTCGGGGGATCGACTCCCAAATTTTTCTATTTTCCAATTTTTTTATTAAATGCTTCATGCGAACAGTTATTACCGATTTTGTTGACTTTGTTAAGCCTTCTGTTCTCATTTTCATTTTTTAAGTAGTCTGACATGTCCTTTAATATTCATTTTTCTCTACATTATTACCTTATTTATCATTACATATTTTTATAGCTTATAATAAGTACGTACTTACTTCAAGCATGCCATTTGGCTTAGCTTGTCAAATTCTTATTCACGTGAGGTATTAAAATGTTTTCAAACTATGAAAACTCGTAGAATGCTTTTGTAACTTTTTATTGATGTAATCCAACGAATTTATATCCTATTTAGCTATTGTAATTTGATGTTTGAATTAATGTATTTAATTTTTTAAGTAAATGATTGAATTTATTTTTTGACTGGCTCCGAACCCATATGGTTAAATTCCTGGATACGCCACTGGTTGTTGTGTGTACAAGAAGATCCAAGTGATCACCCTTCTATGTCAACCATAGTTCACATGTTAAGCGGTGAAAATACCTCTCTTCAAGTGGCCAAACAACCGGCTTTCATGAACAGAAGACTATTATCAGAGAATGCCTCAACTTCTAGTGCAAAGGATTCAAGTGTGCATGAGTCGATGACTGTATCTATTAGAAATTCTGAAAAAAGCCATGTCATGTCCTAAATGATAATGTTCTGCATTATTTCGTGTTTAGGATCGGGAAATTTTTTCTGTGAAGTTTGTACTGTATGTATGTAATTTGGGAAAAGGATCCCTTTAATGATATAATTTATAAATCAAGCTGGAAATTTTGGTATATGTGGGTGTGCTTGAAGATGCACTATGTTGAATCATAAAGCCTGTTGGGCTATTGGCTATTGCATATATGCATTACTGAAGAAGATATCTCATTTAACTCCCAAAGTTGAGGAGTAGTGTTACGGTATTCCCTTAAACTGTCAAAAGCTGTCAGTTCTCAACAATTTAGTTAATATGCACAAATCAAGAACATATCTCAAGTATTTTAAAATTTTGGTAATAATAATAAACGTGATTATGCTCATTTGGAGTTTTTTGTTAGAATAATGTAGAAAAATCTAGAAAAGAAATTAGCTAAGAGTCCTAGAAAAGTCTAGAGTATGAAAGACTAAGGGAAACTCTATAGCTAACATTTAGATCTCCTAGAATTATCTAGTTAGATATCTCCTAGAATTATCTAATTAGATGAAATATCTAGATGTTGACAAAAACTAACCGACATAAGTAACTATAAATACCATGTATCATCAAAGTTGTAAGTAGATACAATAGCCAATAAAATACAACCATTGCACAAACTTCTCTCAACCACTACTGCCACTTCTTCGTGAGCTACACCAAAACCATAACAAGCAAATCCCATTATATCTTGTGCAAATTAATTTTTTCTAACAATGATATCCGAGCCATATTAATCCTAAAGCCTCCATAACAATACCATACTCCCATAAATATAATACACCAAACACAAAATAAACCAACTCCCTTAAATAAAAACCAAACACCACATAAATTAAAATGACTTCCCCAAACACTTCAACCTCAAACACATTTAACTACCCCCAAGTAAATTGGGTACCCACATTCAAAGGTGAAAAATATCAACAATGGTCTATCCAAATGAAATCCATATTTATCTCACAAGATTTGTGGGAGTTAGTACAAAATGGTTATGAACAGTCAAATGACTTAATCCAAGAAGCTACTTGGGATGAAACACGACGAAAGCAATATAAACAAAATCGGATAAGGGATAATTATATATGCCCTATCCTTAATTTATCGGTAGATGAAATAATCCTCCCTACTATTATGGCTACTACAACGGTCAAGGAGGCTTGGAGTATCCTGGAGACAAAATATAGGGGTTCCGAGAAGGTAATACTCTTTAAACTCCAATCTTTATGGAGAGACTTTGATAATTTGTTAATGACGGAAAATGAAACAACTCAAGAGTTTTTTAGTCGGGTAACAAATATTATAAATCAAATCCGAACTAATGGAGATAAAATAGAAGATGTCCAAGTTGTTCGAAAAATATTAAGAAGTCTCCCCAAAAATTATGATCATATAGTGGCTGCGATAGAGGAGTCTAATAAAGATTTATCTAAATTAAGTTTAATTGAATTAATGGGCTCCCTTCTAGCACATGAAGATAGAATGCGGAGATTTACAGAGCAGCCACTAGAACAAGCATTTCATCAAGCTAAATTAAAATTCTCTAATAATGGAGAAAATAAAAATGGCTACGGTAAAAATTTCCGAAAAGGAGGGACGTCATATAACTGTGGCAGGGGGAGAGGAAGTTATAAAAAAATCAAGAAACTCGAGAAAATAATCAATCTGGCTCCTATTGCAATTTATGTAAGAAAAATGGCCATAATACACAAGATTGCCGGTATAAGTGTAAAAGATGCAAGAAACACACTCATTTTGAAAAAGATTGTTGGTTCCGGCAAAAGGATGAGGCAGCCAATTTTACGGAAAACATCTCAAGAGATGTCATCTTTGACGAAGGAGCACAATGGACGTGGACGGAGAAGGAATCTCAACCACATGAAGGAGATTTTCTTCCACCAAGTCCAAGTGAAGATGACGGCCCAAATCATCTAGCAACGCAGCCATCTTCCAGGCCATCAACACCGAGATCTCCAACAACATCCTCGAGTTCGGTGAGTCCAACATCAAGATCAAGCTCTCAAAGCTTAGCTCCAGTAGTGCGACGTTCACAAAGAGATCGGCGACCACCAAGCTACTTGGAGGATTTCCAGTGCAATCAAGCTATCATGGCTCCCTTCACTAGCGAACCACAAAGTTTTCAGGAAGCAGCACGAGAAGACAAATGGATTGAGGCCATGAATGAAGAAATCAAGATGATCGAGAAAAACAACACATGGGAGCTTGTTGAGAAACCTGAAGACAAAGAAGTCATCGGTCTCAAATGGGTCTACAAGGTTAAGTATAACGAAGATGGCTCCATCCAGAAATACAAGGCTCGTCTCGTCGCAAAAGGTTACTCCCAACAACCAGGGATTGACTTTAACGAGACATATGCTCCCGTTGTCCGCATGGAGACTATCAGGTCAGTCCTTGCTCTTGCTGCTCAACTTAAATTACCAGTCTTTCAATTAGATGTCAAGTCAGCATTTCTAAATGGGGAGCTCGAAGAAGAAGTATATGTTGAGCAACCGCAAGGATATCTCATCGAAGGCAAAGGAGACAAAGTATACCGCCTTCGTAAAGCTCTTTATGGGCTTAAGCAAGCACCCAGGGCCTGGAATAGCAAAATAGATGGCTACCTACTCCAAAATGGCTTCACAAAAAGCCCAAGTGAGCCATCACTATATATCAAGGCCCAAGGATCACAAGATTTTCTCATATTGTGTCTTTATGTAGATGATCTAATCTACACAGGCACTAATCCGAAAATGATTAAAGAATTTAAGAAGACAATGATGTCGGAATATGAGATGACCGACCGTGGAGCCATGAAGTACTTCCTTGGCATGCAAGTCAAGCAAAGCCCAGGAAGAATATTTCTCTCACAGGAGAAATATGCAGACGACCTACTTAAAAAATTCAACATGAGTGAATGCAAGCCATTGGCTACACCAATGGCACTTAATGAAAGGCTATCAAAGAATGACAGCAAGGATAAGGTCGATGCATCAATATATCGAAGTTTGGTCGGCTCTCTCATCTATCTTACACATACAAGGCCCGACATAGTACATTCTGTCAGCATCGTATCCAGGTTCATGAGTGAGCCAAGTAAAGCTCACTTGGCGCGCAGCAGCAAAAAGGATTCTCAGGTACGTCAAAGGAACAAAAGGTTATGGAATTCTGCAAGACAGGGGAGCAGCTCGCGGACATATTCACTAAAGCAATTCTAGCAGAAAAATTTATGCAATTCAGAAAACAACTCGGAGTTCAAGATTTTTCCCATTAGGGGGAGTGTTAGAATAATGTAGAAAAATCTAGAAAAGAAATTATCTAAGAGTCCTAGAAAAGTCTAGAGTATGAAAGACTAAGGTAAACTCTATAGCTAACATTTAGGCTCCGTTTGGTTGGATGTAAAACATTTTCAATGTAAAATGATTTTTCATGTAAAACATTTTACAATGGAAAATTCAAATGCAAAGCTAATTTTCCTTTGTTTGGTTCAATGTAAAAAAAGTTATAGAAAAGAGAAAAATGGAAGGGGAAGGGAGAGGATGGATAAGAGGAGAGTAAAAGGTTTGCTAAGGAAGAGGGAGGAAAATGTGTTTTCCCTTCTTTTTTAAAGGAAAATGATTTTCATCTAGAGCTCCCTTGATGGAAAACTTATTTTACACCCCTTACCAAACCAAACAACGGAAAATGAGAGGAAAAGGAAAACTCATTTTCATGGAAAATAGTTTACACCCTACCAAACGGAGCCTTAGATCTCCTAGAATTATCTAGTTAGATATCTCCTAGCATTATCTAGTTAGATGAAACATCTAGATGTTGACAAAAACTAACCGACATAAATAACTATAAATACCATGTATCATCAAAGTTGTAAGTAGATACAATAGCCAATAAAATACAACCAATGCACAAACTTCTCTCAACCACTACTGCCACTTCTTCGTGAGCTACACCAAAACCATAAAAAGCAAATCCCATTATATCTTGTGTAAATTAATTTTTTCTAACAGTTTCAACGTTCCAATGAATAAGGAGCAAAAAAAAGCCTTAAGTGTATCATGGGCATGGTACACCCTGGTGTATGATAAAAATATTCTCTTTTTACGAGAAACCACTTTTAAATTTTTTTTGTTGGTAATTTAAGACCTTAAAAAAAAGTTTGTGAAAAACAACCTTAGACCACTTAGCTCACAACATTATTATAAATGAAAATAAACATTAAATATTATATTTTTCTTTTATCTTTGTTTTCTAAACAAAGTTTAGTTCATTTATATAAAATAAATATCGTAAAAAAGAAAGGATTGTTTGACAATAACCACCTTATAAAATCAAGTTTTTCTAAATACCCACGTTATAAAAACTTTTTTTAAAAATAACCACCTTACACTACACTTTTTCTTTAAAGCACTAGCACATGACGACATCTGTCAATGAATCCGTTTGTGGGACCCAACATTTCTTTTCTTTCCCAAATTTTCTCCAACTTCCTTGCACATTACGTCATCTATTATACAACCAGAATAGTGAGGTTGAAAAACAACAAGAACGTTCGGAGCAATTGGACGCAAATTGAGTTAGGTTTTTTTATAAGAAGCGTATGTTGAATCTTGTCCGCCAAGTAGATGGATTTTTCTCCAGTGTGAGAAGACAAATTTAATGGTTTTGAATATTAGGGTTTTGACTGTGCATGGGGCAAACATTTTAGTTTTTTTGTAAATTAATGCTTTATTTTATCAATTGTCCTAATCATACATAAATTGCTTTGCATTTGAATTTTGATGACTTTAGGCTGATATACTTTCATTTAGTCCAAGCTTCCCCTCTAATCAAGAGTATCAGTTGCAATTGTGGCATACCATTCACCGTAGAGCTGATCAACTCCAGCCCGGCCCGGTCTGATTTTGGGCCCTGTTTGGGCAGATTTTTTTGGCCCGCGGTCGGGCCCGGCCCGGATTTTTTTTGGCACGGGCTTCGGGCAAGCCAAAAATGACTTTTTAGTCTAAATTTTGGTCAGCCCAATTTTGGCCTGAAAGCCCGCTCGACCCGGCCTGAAATAGCAGGCTTTGGGCACAAAATTTTGGCCCGAATTTTGGTCCGGCCCGACCAATGGGCAAATTTTTTATAGTCACGGCCCAACCCGGCCCATGATCACCTCTACATTCACCAATTACAGAGAAATTAGAGATTCGATATAAAGAGCTTCTATTTATTTTTAAAAAAAATAGAGCTTATGTTTTAACCGTACATTTGAATCTTTTTTTCCCCTCCTTGTCTCTAGCGAAATCTTTAGAACAATGAGCTTTCGTTTCAACCTTATCCTCGGTATTTAGGCTTGATGTTTCAACTAGGGAAGATAATTTGAAAAAAGTTTGAGAGAGCTTGCATCTAGGGTTTGACTATGAAGCGGATTTTGAAGATTTTAGAGAATTGTTGGTAAAGGTTGAAACATTAGTGATGGAATATGGAGAAGGAAGAGGCAAAACTTAAAAGAGAGGATTGTTGCAAAATAATCAATGATTAAAGTTGAATTCAAGGGAAATTGAGCAAAATTCTGAAATACTAGGTCATTAGGAAATTCGTTATCTGGTGATTATTTTAAAAAAAAGGAAATTATAAGTTGCTTATTAAAAAAGAAAAAAAGAAATTTATAAGGTGGTAATTTTACGAAAATGACATATGGAGTCATTAGGGTTGCATATGAGAAGTTAAAAATAAAAATATTAAGTAATATATAAGTATTAATTACATTGATAACAATAAATAAGTAGAATCTAAGAGGTATAATAAAGATTTTTTGTCTATTTAAATAAATATTGTATGGGAAAAGATGATTTTTGGAGAGAGAATGGAGAATAATTGATGAAGAGCATTAAATGTATTGGTCTTGCAAGAGACCGCCTATTTTTAATTTAAAATTAAGGGCGGCCCAAGCTCAATATTAAGAAGAGAAAGGGCCACCTTTCTGAATATAGTGACTAGTTTAATCTATTTTGTGACCATTTTAATCTATTTAGTGACCAGTTTAATCCATTCAGTAATCACATTCTTTAGTTCATTTAATAATTGATTTAATCTATTCAGTTACTAATTTAATCCATTCTGTAAGACTGTTGGATTATTGTAAAAAATTGTTTCTTGTAGTTCGAAATTGAAAGGGAAACAAAGGAAGGAGAAAAGAAGGGACAACTAGGATGGTGCGAGGCACCTAAGAATAATGTTGGGTTAGAGGGAAATAAAATGGGCTTGTTAGGAGAATGTAGGCTTGGGTTCTCCAAATTTATATTAAAATTAGACCGTCTATTATAATAATTTGTGTTAAACAGTAACCCTTGGTTTGAACAAACAAAGCAAAAAACTAATTTCAAGAATCAAATAAATGATGGAAACACCGTTTTTTTAGGCAATTTACAGAAAATGTGAAACTAATATAGTGCTTATACTCCATTTTAGGTGTTCCAAAATATTGTGCCTAATTCACTTTTTATCAATTTGGTTTCGCTTTTATTAATATACTAGGTTTTGGACCCGTGCATAATGCACGGGAACTTTTTAGTATAATAAGAATGTTTATTCATACATCAGCTACATTAAAAACATATAAATGATTCTTTACGTCTAGTCGATCAAAAACTTTTTGTTTAATAAAAATACACCTTTATATTAATTATAATGTTGTTTAGTAGATATATGATACTCATATGATAATTTATTAAGAAATTATAACATAGTTAGAAGCAATTACATCATCTAAAGTACTTCGATAACAGCCCACCCAAACTCTTGTGGAATTATCCATAGGTTGAAGGTGAGTCATTTCATGAGCAACTATATTAGCTTTCCTAAAAACATGAACAAAAGAATCCATTTCAAATAAACAACAATAGCTAAAACGTCTATAACAACAAAAGCAGATAAGACCCATCACATTGCTTCATTTGGATAATTTTTACCACTTAAAGAGAATTCACATTCCACCACAATGGATCTAACATTACATTGGAGAGCTATTTTCAGGTTAAGAGCAATAATTTTTGCTTTTGTAATGCTGGCATTTCACTCATTCTTCAACTGCTGACAGCTTGCACGCACAACATTCCCTTGATGGTCTAGAATCACCACATCCAAATCAACCCCCACGATCTCCAAAAACAACCCCATCCACATTCACCTTCAAGAACCCAAGAGAGGGGGAGACTCCACGCAGCCGAAAGATGCCGCATTCTCGTTGGAAGGGACTTACTACACAAACGCCACACGAAGACTTTCACCTTAGGAGGAACATTGGAATTCCATATTTTCTTCCATACTTCTGGTACATTAGAACAACCAAAAACATCTGTCTCTGAGTTCTTAAAAAAATGATGGCTTGATTTAACATAATACGTACCAGTTTTGGTGTAGCCCCACATAAAGACATCATCTAAGGGTTGAGATGGCAGAGGTAAATTAAGGATATCAACTGCCTCAAAAGGGAGAAAATTTGCACGAACTTGGTCTTCATCCCAGTAACTGGTGAGGGGCTCAATTAACTTAGAAACCCTCTCCACATTGCATTCTTTTTTTTTTTTTTCCTTCGAAATGGCCTTAAAGTATTATACTTCCCATGTTCTTTCTCACAAATTTGTACTATTAGGCAATTTTTACTCGTGACTCAAGAAATGGCTACAAAAAATTGGTCATGAATGAGAACTGGTCTCGGGAGATACAAACCCACCATGGTTTCGGACCCGTGCATATGCACGGGAACTTTTTAGTACAATAAGTGGTTGTTTGGTATATACAGGAAATAATGTAGGCAATAGAAATTCCCATGATTTTCTAATTTTGGTAGTTGTTTGGTTAACATAAAATGGGAAAAATGGGGGCAATGAAAGTTTTTGGGAAATTAAAATTCCCACAAACCGTGGGAATTTATTCACCCACCCCCCTTGGTCATTCAAAATTCCCACATCAATTCATGGGAATTACAAATTCCTTGATGTCAACTTAAATATACTCTATTAATTCCCCGGTTAATTCGGACAACACATGATCATTCTCCACAATCTCATGTCTCGAAGTAAGAGTAACCCTCGTTTCACTAGTAAAATAATTGCTTATTGCTGTGGTCATTAAGTGGCCTATTGCGGCGGTTTTGGCCGCGCAGCAATAGGTAATTAACCTATTGCTGCGATTTTTCACCGTAGCAATAGGCCAAGCTATTGCTGCGGTTCCTAGCCAAAACCGCAGCAATATTTTTATAAAAAAAATTAAAGCCTATTGTTGCGGTTTTGGGTAAAAACCGCGGCAATAGGTACTAAAGCTAAAAAATAAAAATAATTTTTTTTTTCGATATTCATATACAACGAGAGAGAGTGCCAAAAAAAAACAAAAAAACACTTAACTAAAACACAAACTTACATCATTACACTCATATATTATATAGAACCATATTCTTACATAACTTATAACAAAACTTGACTAACAGATCTACCTATAACACTAACCTAAAAAAAATTTGACTAATACATCTACGGCATCTACCTATAACACTAACCTAAAAAAATCAGATTTAACTTCAACCCAAAAAAAATTCGAAAAAAAAAACAGATCTACAAACTTACTGAAATTGATGCAACACACACTAAAATTGGCAACATATTGGCCTGATATATTGTAAACAAAATCACTAATTAAATGTGTATAAACCAACATAAAACGCCAAAATTACAGTTATAAAAACCCTAGAAATCAAATTCTGCAATTCTAAACAGTATGAAATTCAAGAATGGTTGAAGAAAATCACCACCATTGATGATTCTTCGCCCAATCAGCCCGTCAGATTTAATGTCGGATAAATTAGGAATTGCTATCGTTGAAGGCGAATCCAAAGTCGGATTCGGAGCTTGAAGGTCGAAGCTCATCGTTACTAGTTGAAGCTGAATTAATCGGAATTTTGAAGGTCTGAGATGAAATTGACGCAAACCATGGATGACCACCGCTAAACTCGTCGGAGGCGACGAACTCGTCTTCAGCGTGTTTCTCGTTGAACGAAGATGGAGGTGCCAAACTCGTCGGAGGTGGTGAGGACGAAAAAGATGAGAGGGTCGAAGGATGAGAGGGTCGAAGAGGAGAGAGGGTCGAAGAGGAGAGAGGGTGATAAAGAGTCTGAAACTGAGAGAGGATGAGAGAGACGTGAGAGAGAGTTTCAATGAGAGAGGTGTGACTAATAGCGCTAAAAACCCTAAGTTGTACTGATCTTGTAAGGGATATTGTTGCGGTTCCTTCAAGAAACCGCAGCAATAGATTAAAATATTATTAAAAAAATAATATTTTAATCTATTACTGCGGTTTCTCCTGGAAACCGCAGCAATAGATCTGGTCAAAAAGTCAACTTAAGTTTGAAAATTGTCCCGTTGGAATATATTGCTGCGGTTTTCGGCCAAAACCGCAGCAATAGGTCTATTTTATATTTTACCTTTTCTTTTGACGTGGTTTATTGCTGCGTATGGGTAAAACTGTAGCAATACCACCGCAGCAATAAGCAAAAATTCTACTAGTACAATAAGTGGTTGTTTGGAATATACAGGACATAATGTAGGCCATAGAAATTCCCATGATTTTCTAATTTTGGTAGTTGTTTGGTTAACATAAAATGGGGAAAATGGGGGCAATGAAAGTTTTTGGGAAATTAAAATTCCCACAAACCGTGGGAATTTATTCGCCCACCCCGGTCATTCAAAATTCCCACATCAATTCATGGGAATTACAAATTCCTTGATGTCAACTTAAATATACTCTTTTAATTCCCCGGCTAATTCGGACAACACATGATCATTCTCCACAATCTCATGTGTCGAAGTAAGAGTAACCCTCGTTTGAAAACAATTTGGTTCCTCTAAATGATCCTATATGAACGGCCGAATATGGTATCCCTCTTTATTGTCTAATACCCATGTGATATATGGTCACAAATCATATTATTACTTTGTAGCAGAGAATTATAAGATAAACAACTAACTCTTTTCCAATAACAGATTAATCATTACATCGTATTTACCCCCTACGACTTAATGTCAGTGACATATTATTCATGATAATGCTCCTAATCTAGTCTGGCGCGTTTTTTAGTGGTCATAAGTGGTCATAGCTCTAGATGAGAATTTATATTTTAAACATTATCGATTGTTATATATATTATTGAAAATGTAGATACGATAAGAGTTAGTTAGTTAGGTGATTTTATCTGGATGAGAGATAGTGGTGGGCCATTTAATATAAAATTATTAAATTATTAGCGGGTCATGTTAAATTATAAGATGGTAAATATTAATTTGGATTGGATGAAAACGAAAAGGTATAAAAGGTATTATGGGATAGAGATAATAAATTTCTTATTGTTCAAAATTATCTAATACTTTTTCAAAACTCGTTCAACTTTTACATTGTATTATTCATGCTCATTTCAAATATAAATATCCTCCATTAAAAAATTACATAATAAATTATTACACTTGACCCAAAAACCGGATTAGTCTTACTTGATGAATGACATAATGAAGCTCCAAGAACTCAAAATATTAATTTAAGTTATAAATATCATCTCAAACATCCTCATTTAAATCGTAAACAACAATTCCATAACAAATAGAAAAAAAAAAAACTCATTTTTTTTTTCGAATAGAGGCATAGATTATACTTAAGTTAGAAGTCCATCAAAATGGTTACATTGGTAGAGAGTCCAGCTGGTGGGACCAAGTGGGAGCTTGGTGTGGCGACAAATGCCAAACTACTCGGTGTTGAGTCCAGCAAGGCAGCAAATTAGCAATCTTGTGAAGCAAATATCAATTTGTATACATTTTGGTTTAACGATTATGAAAACGAAAATGTATAAAAGGTATTTGTGCATTCTTACTTGATATGCAAAACAATTACCCTATTAAAAGGTAGAATATAAATATGATAATTTGCTTCCTTCTAGTAATCTTAAACTCTATATGATGTATGATCCTTACCCAAACGAAGTCATCATTTCTTATGTAATCTTCAAAGTCCACACTTTTCCTTACTCTACTTTGCATATATTTCCTTCGGCTAATCCAATGCCCATAAAAATAAAAACCCAGAAAAAGGCAATTGAAATTCAGAAAAAGCATAACAAACAATATCTAAATTTAAATTGGCAATGATTTAGGATTGATTAGATACATAGATATTTGCTGATATTTATTGAGCCAATCACTTCCTATAATTACGACAATTTCCTATAAATTTAAATTGGCCATGTTGCTACTTGTCTAATACATAGGCCTTACACACGTGGCCAAAAATTGATTTTAATTGACATGTGGAATTAAAGCTCTTGCCTACTGACACCTAAGCAAAATTTTCTAGCTTTAAATAATAGAGTGATATATATGCTTAAAATAACATTTGATATCTAAACTCCTTTGATAAAAAAAACTGACGTTGAAACAACAAATTATTTTATTAACTAAAAATTGAATAATTGTGTTAGCCAACAAAAAATTAAATTGTGTGATATTATTTGAAAATGGGGTTTTATATTGTAGTAAATTAGTAATGCTCCATCTCATAATCCAAATTTTTATAGGCATGTCCATCTTCAATTGAACTTTACATATAGAATGAGAGGAAATTGAGTTGATGGAACTTTCTGTGTAAGATGATTGTAACTTATTAATAGTGTAAAATGGTTGTAGCTTATTATATACTATCTTATGATACTTTATCTAATTGTATTATATTTATTTTCATTTTATTAAATAGTGTTATATTATGGCAATGTTAAAGTTCTTATATAAACTTCTATTAATTAGTGTATATGAAAGCATATTATATTTTGTAATTGTAAAATCATTCAATTATATAAACAAATTGGAAACCAATTGATCAATCTCATCCATTATAATATTTTTGTAGTTTCCTGACATGTCATATAGCAAATCAATTAAACAAATTAACAATTGGAAACCAATTAATCAATCTCATCCATTATCTCTCTCTCCCTCACCATTTAAACGAATTGGAAACCAATTCCCACTGTTATTTCTCTTTCTTGCTCACCATTTTCTCACTCACCTCTCTTCTCAAGTGAAACGAAACTTTCACTTATATTTGAAATCCTAAAAATTACAAAAAATGAAAGAAATCAACTCAATATCGACATGCATGTATATGATGCAACAATTTTCGAGTAAATCATCATGTTATAATGGTTAGAAGTTAGGCGAAAATTTATGATTTTTCATCATGCATGGAGTTCCATTAATGAAGAAGCAATCGGTTCATGAATAATGGGATGACTTGAGTCTTCAGAGTGTGGAGGTTGCCAAAATGAGGAAGAAAAAAAATGAAAAACTTGAATTTGGATATGTTGATTCCAAATCTTGATTGTAAATCCCAATATAATTTGGCAAGTAATTTTTATCGCTGGAGTTGCTGCTGCTGCTGCAAGGCTGCAAGTCGACGCTCCATTGAGCCGTTGTGATTGTTGATGTCGTTTATCTGATGTTGCTTCTATCTCATGTGTATGTGTTTTGTGTTTGTCAGCTCATCAATTCATTTTTCCTTCTTTTTTCCAATCATGGTAATTAGCTTCTCTTTTCTTCTGGGTGGTATCACAATTCACAAGTGATGTGCTACCTGCAGTTGGGTTTATTATATATAGTAGTAGTTTTTAAGCGTTTTATTACATTTATTATATATAAGAAATCAATCTTTGACACCCAAAAATCATGGGACAAATCTTCAATTTATGGAACATCTAAAATGGAAATTATTAGGAGTGATTTTGTTTATCTTTTGCAATAATATTGCTAAAGCTTAAATTATCGATTTATTTTTGGAAGTGAATAATTTGTTTTCCTTAAAGTCATCGGTTTTTTGAAATTGTATGTGATTGAATGATTTATGCAATCAAATGCTTATTCTGTCCTATTTGATGGTGCAATATTGTAGTTTAATACAAATTTCATAATGTCATGTATTAATTGCCAAATTTACATCCCTAATTAACGCAAATCACGGTTTTCTTCCTTAAACACCAAAATTTTCGAAACAATGTATTTACATATCCGGTTTGATTAGTGTATGATTTGTTGCCTAAAATGTTAGATGATGGATTGAAGGAATTGAGTAACGCCTAAAAATATGCTCTAATAGTGAGAGGTTTGAAGAATCACGACACGTGGCAAATGTATGAAATGCAATGAGAAACTGAGGAGCAATGTGAGGCTTTGAAGTTTAATGGGTTGACATGTAGGACGATTTTTTCTTGCTTTAATATTATATATGATTTTAGGACGGAGGGAGTATTATAGAAAATATTTTTAATGTTTATTTGCAAGGCTACATAAATTCAAAAGAGCGTTGAAATTAGGAATTTTGGAGTTGTTTTCCCATGATCCCTTTGACTATTTTTCTCTTTCTGTCCCTCTTCGTCCATTCTCTTTCCTCGTCTCCTGTAATACTTGCTCACTTCTATCTACAACCACTGCAATCTAGTATTTTGGTGCCCAAAATCAACCAACAAAGCTTTAATTTGAAGCTTTGTTGATTTAATTTTGACTAACAAATTTACCAGAAGACAAAATTTCATACCATGCTCAGATATTTTGATCCTGAAATTTTGTAACAAGAATATATTTAGTAACAAATTAGTAAGTATATTGATATTTTCATTAGTAAGAGATATTACGATCAGTCAATAATTGATAATTGATTGCCAAGTCAAAAATCAACAAATACAAACAGCATTTTACCAACAAATTAGTAAATAGTAAGTGAAAGAACCATCCACTAGCAATAGTTGATTGCCAAAAAGTGGCCATAGTATTGACCTATTGGGCCGTTTAACGATTTAGAGAATACTACCTCTATTTTTCTTAAATGTCATAATATTTTGACTTTTTCACTATTTATGTGTCAACTTTGATTTTAAATTTTTGTCTAATATACACAACAAAACAAAGTACGCAAAATATTGTTGGATTTAGTTTAACTTATATTTACAAAATACAAATTTTCTATAATTTAAATTGATAGATAATTAAAGATGTTGATGGTCAAAGTTATGTGTTGGCAAACATGTGAGGCAAAAAGGTTGCATTTGTCCCATAATATAAGTTCTATTTCAGATGATGCAAAGTGCAAACATGTAAGTCAAAAAAACTGTTAGTATAAGTCAAAATGCACCATCCATCCTATAATGCGTTGGCAAACATGTAGGTTAAAATGTTGCATCAGTCAACATACTATTTTTTTCATTATAATATATTGCCTCCCATAATATAAGTCTTGTTTCGTTTTGCACAATTTCCAAGTCGTACCTTTGACCTTCGATAACTTCAATTCTGTATTAAAAAAAATTATAAAAAGTTGATATTACGAAAGTACATATTAAGTCGAATCTAACAAGATCACACATTAGTATGTATTTTTTTTATATATTAATAAGAATATTTGGTCAAGAACTATAAAGCTTGACTCCCAAAATGAAAATTAGGTCTTATTATAGGACAGGGGAGTACTATCTTTTCCATATACTTCCTTCATTTCTTTTTACTTGCAACGGTTTGACTTTTATACTATTCACAAACTCCACTTAGTTTATCTTTGGTGATTTATAGTTAAGGAAAAGCATATTCATGTGGGATCTCATTAGATTCGTCTCAAATGCGTATTTTCCGAAAATCTACTTTTTATAATTTTTACTTATCGGTAATTAAATATATTAATGGTTGAAGTTATGCATTGACAAGCGTGAAAGTCAAACGGTTGCAAGTAAAAAGAAAAAGATAAAATATATGCCATTTATTTTGGTGTTTTAAAAGTGTTATTATAAACACTATGACATTTACCGTAAATATAAACCGGGTAAAACTCGTAACCTTGTGCCAAAAATTTGGACCGCTTGATTCTCATCAAAATTAGTTTACTTTTACTAAAGGATTGATAATTTTTTACAATATTTATCATACATCAAGGTGTACCATAATCATGGTACACACAAAGCTATCTTTGTTACTCATTATTCATTTGAAACCTCTAAATGGGCATAATCACATAATAGGTAGAGCTCCAAATGAGTAAAAAATAACCTTGGGTGTACTATGTGCATGGTACACCCGGTTGTATAATGAATTCTCTCCTAATTTTTTTTATCAATTAAGCGCATGAGGTTTTATTTTATGTTCAGGTGTTACTAGTATAAATTTTCTCTTTCCTCCCAAACTCCCTCGGAAGAAAGAATAGTGAAATTTTATTAAAAAGTGTTTTCTTCCAATTCCTTTCACTTAAAAAGTTTTTAATGAACCAAATACTAGAAAGTAACAAATTTCCTTGGACTTCCATTCTTTTTCTTCCAAATCCTTTTTACCATGTTAGAAAAATAAAATCACTCTAGTTCCATTAATCTGTTAGAAAAATTGTCTGTCATCGGTCATTTTGTTGATCACCAATGACGGTTTGTCATGCTTTATTTTGCGCTAAGATTTTGAAAATCTCTATTACATAAGGGAAGGGGGGAGCTATGGTGTCCCCCTTTGAAGAGACTGTTTTACCCCCCCTTCCCTTTCTAAATTACAAAATTAATTTCAACCAAATTGGGGCTTAAAAAAAACTGCCGAAAATAAAATTATAACAATCAATCACTCAAATGAGGAAACTTTACAAAAACTAAAAAATTCAATTACAAACTATAACTCATTAGTAATTACATACTTCGTTCTCAAGAACCATTTACAATTACATACTCAGAAAATTACCAATACACTACAACGTCAATACAAATTACAAACTAAGAAAAACATATGATTTCAACGGGGAGATCACACATTTGTCCATTGTCGATTTGCGAACTTCTAAAAAAGGTGCATAATTCTTTTTAATCTTGCAAGTTATTTCAAATTAGTTGAAAAAAAAACTAGCAACTCTTATGTTCGAATGCGTGCTCAATTGTAGTATTGATAATTACATGTTTTAGAAAAAAAATACAGTAAAAATGATACATGAATAATTTAAGTTTGTATTGTATGGTATAAATTTCGAAATAATTATTAAAAAATCAATACATCTTTGTAACAAAAAAAGGCATTGTAAAATATAAATCAATTTCGAATACAATAACAATGACACAAAAATCAAACTAAAAAAGAAATTACATTAATTTGCCAAAACAAATAGTAAAATTGAAAACCGATGAAAACAATTGATTTTCTTTTAGTAGTCCGTGGAATGAAATATAAAAACCGGATCTGGATTTTGAAAAAATAGTATTTCATAATTAAAAAGAAGTGTATAAAAATAACTTTTCGATAGTAAGTTTTCGAAATATAAATGTAATCTTATAAACCATTAGTACAAAATTGATATTTCTTATGAATAAATAAAAACCAAAAGCAAAAGGTCTTTTGCGCAATAAATTATGCTTAAATTTAATTTAATTACTTTGCATAAAAAATTGCCAAAGCAGTAGAAGAAGTCTTGAAAAAAACAAAGGGAAAGAAAAAGGATAAGGGGATGATTCAAGAACCGACTAGGATTGTAACTGGATTTTTGCAAATTCCAAATTTTGAACTTTAGCCACGAATTTTTTGAAAAAAAACATTTTCACAAATAAAAAGTTCAAACATAATGTAACCAGATCTTTGAGAAATATAGTTGACAATTGAATTTTTTGGGACGAAATCAGGAACAATAAACGTAAAGAATTACCTTCAAATTTGAGGCAGTCTATTTAATTCGTCAACCAAATAAACCCCAATTTTAACCCCATCCCGACGAACGTTCTTCAAAATTATCACCCAGATCGAAATGAAAACCCAAAAAGACCCACAAGAACAAAGACCAAAATTACCCAAAAATCAATGGACCGTTGATGGGGTTAATTTTGACACCAGGATGAGCTTATTAATTAATGTGGTGTTTGCTGTGAAAATAACCATAAGATCTGATTAAATCTCAATCTTTTTAAGTGAATATGAAAGATAGTGAGAATAAGAAGATGATTCGTTCTTATTTTTGGAGGGAAGGAGAGATGTAAGGTTGTAGGTGGAAAGATTAAAATATGAAGGATTAGATGAAAAAATACGTGAGATTCATCATATGGGTATGTGGGGTGGATAGTTATATAGGGTAGGTGAGATTGATAGTCATATGGGTATGTGGGAAAAATTATGTGGGTTTGTTACTGGCATACAGGTGGCTTTGGGCTACAATCTTTTTTTTACTATTAACAAACAACTAACGTTAATCAGTTAATCAGTTACTCAGTTAGTTATAAGTTAAACATCAATATTACATAAAATCATGAAGTGTTTTTAAATACTATTTGTAAGTATTTCAATCTTTCTTATTCACAAAATGGAGGTGAAATTAGATACGAACTTTCGTTTTAGGTTTGTTTTGCTACTGAGTAACAGTTACGCCCAAAATATCGTCGCACGCATCGCGTGCATAAAAACTAGTATCATCATATTCCATCCCAATTTTGACTCTTGAGACTTGAGAGAGAACGCAGAATTTGAACACTATCTGTTCGATAAAATGTCTGAGAGGGATATATAAAATGTCTTTCTTTGCCTAAAAAATGTCCAAATCTAGCAGCATAACGTTTGTAAGTCTTTTAAATTAAATTACTACTCCCTTTTATAATGGTACTAGGTAACATGATATGCTGGGATTTGCTAATTTGGTTATATATTCAGCAAAAACATTAGTATATGCTAGTATATATTACAGAAAGTGGTATATTTCCATAATCCATATCCATAACCTATAAAAGTAGGAAGTTCACCTACTGTGTAAAAAACGGTGCAATTTACAGAAATTGGCTCATTTTTCCTTTTTTTTTTAAAAAAAATTCCCCTCTCTAACCCTAACAGTACACTCTCTCCTCACCTATTCTGTTGCTCTCAGCATTTCACTCTCATTCTCACGCCGTTCTTTCTCTCTCTCCTCCCATAATTCTTTGCTCTTTCAACAACTCAACTGCCCGGCGTAATTTGCAACACCAACATCTCTTATGGTTTTTTTTTACCCTGCGATTGTGTGGATTGTTATGGGAGCTAGGGGTCAAAGGTAATTTGCAATGCACTATATAATTGGGTTTTTGGCTTCTCAAATTTTATTTTCCTTGTATTTTTATATCCTTGTTTTTTCCTTTAACTTTGCTTTTTCTAATTTGCTTTCCACTTTGGATTAGTTCTTTTTATTTCCCCTAATTTTTGTTCACTTTCTGAGATATGTAATTGCCTAATCGGAACTGTTTTCCTTGACTTTTGGGCTATAGATCTGATTTTTTTAACAACAAATCTCACATGAATTATTGGGCTGCTGATATGGAGGGAAGTTTGAAGAAAACTTCGGTAAGATTATAAACGGTTTTCCTAATGATGTCTGTGCAAATTTTAAATGCTGATGATATTCTTTTCTTTTTTTATAAATTGATTTGGATATTTTATTTCTGTTTTTTCTGGGTTTTAAAAGATTTTGATGGTTTCGTGTGTATTTGTGTTATTTAGGTGTTTCTTGAGGTAGTTGAAGAAGGTTAGGAGGAGCGATGGCAGATCCTCCCCATTAGGGTCAGTCTCTTTTCACTCACAAGCACCCTATTTCTTTATTTTGTTTTTTGTCTTAAATTTGTTTCACGTTTGTGAGAAATGCTCTCAAGATTACTTTTCAATTATCGGTTCATGTTTTTTGTTGGAATTTTGTTTACGTACTACATTGGAGTCTTTTAGAACCTTTGATTCGTTTCCTCCCCTTCACGCTCTCAATATGATCTCAAGATCTCTAGAGAAATGACAATGTTCTTGCATCAAGTTTTGGGATTTGTAGCATTAGGATTAGTAAGTTCCACTTTCATGTTCTTCATTTCTAATGGATATGACATAGGTTGTCTAAATCTTTGTTAGTGGCTTCTCAACTGTTGGACTGCTTTTGAAAGCTCAAGATGAAGTTGTTTGAGAGAATGTTCAAAAGCCAATTAGGTTATGCACTTACTCTCAACTTAGATAAATAGTATACTATATACTTCCTCCGTTTCGTTTTAAACGCAACAGTTTCCCTTTTTGGTAGTTTCAAATTAAATGCAACAAATTCTTTCTTTCCATGTATGGTATGGTTTTTTGACATGAAATTACCAAGATGTCCCTCTTTAAAATTAAAACCTCATATTATATACCTTAATTGATTATTAACAAAATTAATTTAATCTTTATTACACTAACCTCCTCCACCTATCACACATTCTCTCTCCTCTTCTACCACCTACCCAACTCTCTACATCATCTTCTACCACCACCATTTCCACCCAACAATTTCCAACAATAACTTCCACCACCAACCACCACCTCCTCCACCCTTATCGACCCAACCACCACCATGAGCCTTGCAACCACCGCCGAACTTCTCGAATTTCACAGCCTCGACCATGAGCCTTGGGGTTTCGATCTCTTCACCATCACATCTTCATCTCCCTTTCTTCGATCTCCCTTCTTCGATCTCCCTATCTTCGATCTCCCTTCTTCATCTCCCTTTCTTTGATCTCACTTCTTCATCTCCCTTTCTTCGATCTCTTCACCATCACATCTCTTTTTCTTCTATTTTTTTGGTTGATTTGGGGTTCGAATTTCTGTGGTTGGGGTTGTGGTTTGCGAATTGTGGTGGTGTTTTTAGGTTTTTTTTTGGTGGATTTCGGTCTTTTTGTTCTATTTTTTTTTATTAGGGGTTCGAATTTATGTGGTTGGGGTGTGGTTTGCGAATTGTGGTGGTGTTTTTAGGGTTTTTTGGTGGATTTCGGTTGTGTTGGTGGTGAAATTGGGGTTATTTGGTGGATTTCGGTGGTGTTAGTGGTGAAAATAGGATTTGGTGGTGGATTTCGGTGGTGGTGGTAGTGCTTTGGTGGTGGTGGCGTTCCGGTGGTGTTGGTACTGCCTCGCTGATGGTGGCGGTGACTTGCTGGTTGTGGTGGATTAGGTGGTGGTGGCAGTAGGTGGTTAGTGTTGTAGACTCGTAGTAGTGGTGGTGGTTGCTAGTAGTGGTGGTGTGTGGCAGTGTTGGTTGGAGTGGTTCATGGTGGTGGTAGCTCCCAGTGAGAATTTCCCCTCCCTTTTTTTCTTGTTGGGCCCACTTTCTCTCTCCAATTAAACTTAATCACATGCCCCTCTCTTTTTCTAATCACCCCTTAAGAAATTGCAACTAGGAGTCCGTGCCCTCTAAATTGTTGCGTTTAAAACGAAACAGAGGTAGTATATATTAGATTTATCCTTGTGGTTTCAGGACTAACTCAATCATCTTCAATACATCCTAATGCAAAAACAATAACCATAATAGAACACAATAATCCTAATACAAGCTAGGAAAGTGAAGGAAAATGGATTTTCTAGCAGCTCTATTGTATAGATCAACTCTAATTTTCCGTAGTACAATCATACCATTGATCAGGTAGACTCAAGTTGGGTAGATAAGCTTATATTATGCCTTGGTTTAACCCTTATACTTGCTATAGATAAGAAGAAAAGAAAGGAAACTAGGTTAATATGAAGTTATGAACGCCAAAAGTTATTGAGAAAGAATATTCTTTGAATTCCACGGATGTTGCTATGGATGCATTGTTGATTGTGTGATATCTATGAAATTAGCTTAATTAGGTGAATCATAGCAGATTAGTCACTTAGGCTTATGCACATCAATCTTAATAGACATGGAAAGTGCAGTTTTTTAAGTAGTCGGACAATTTTCTAAGTTCGGTGCATTGCTGATAACGAGTTAAAGAAGCCAAAAGCATGAAAATTGCAATAGCATTGCATGCTTCTGTTATAAGTGAAAAAGTGGTTTGTAGTGTTACATCCTTGCTAGAAAGTCAATTTCCATGGAAAATGAGCATCAAGTAATCCAAACAATGGTGTGATATTTGCTACTATGAATTTAGGTTGCGTTTGCTTCACCTGAAAATTGTTATAGGCTTATAGTGAACTAATCACTTATTTGAACGCATATGTCCGAAAATGTGTTTTTTAGAAAGGTGAAAAGAAAGCACTCTTAGTTTCCATGTATTTCCTATTCTAACCATATATAAATTGGGAGTGGTCCCAATGATTTTTATTTATAGGAAGTTGGATGGCTAAATATGGATAATGAGTTGACAAGGAACATGCTGCTTGAAAGATATTGATTATCAGGATGGGTTCTCTTAGTTATCATGAATTATCCGCTTATAGCGAGCTGATACGCCCAAGTTATACGTTGTATATACGTTATTTTGGGTGCACTTTGCTAAGGGTTTGATTGTAATTGTTAACATTCGTGTTTTATTTAACCCTTAGCGGAAGTTCGGAGTTTTGCGAGATAAGTTGTGTTAATGTCATGCATTCCGAGCCTTCAAGGTGAAATGCATGTGAGCCGAGCATCGCAAGCCAAACTCCACCGCAAGCCCAAGCCAAGCAACACACAACCAAACTCCACCGCAAGCCTAAGCGAGCCCAGCGTCATCACCAACCAAGCAAAGCTTCCCAAGAAGATCGCCCATCCAAGCAACATCGCAAGCCCAAGCCTCTCAGAAGACACAGCTTTGGCCGCACGGCCCGGCGCTCATCGCAGCAAGCGGCCGCCTGCAAGCCGCTCGCGACTCGCGAGGGATGTCGCGACTCGCGACCCCGCTTGTCGCACCTCGCGATGTTCTTCGCGACTCGCGACCCGCCTTTGCCCGACCATTTTGTGCGGATTGGCGAGAGTCCCCTTCGCGACTCGCGATCGGTTGCGCGACTCGCGACGCTTAAGTCGGCTTGGGGCCACGATTTTGTGCGGGGGTTTTAAAGCTCCTAAAACCTAACTTTTGAGGGGAGATGAAGAGAAGTGCGAAGAGGAGAGGCGAAATGTAGACCTTGGAGTGGCAAGCTTGAGGGGGAGAGCTCCTCTCCTCATCCTTCCTTCTTCATGATTCTCTTTTCATCTTTCCTTCTTCGTTCCTCTTTGTTCTTCATTTCCATTTCTTTGTTTTTCATTTCCTAGTTTTAGTTCTCATTTCTTAGTTTAGTTTTTAGGGATTTCAATGTTGGATTTGGTTTTTGCTATCGGATTGTAGCTTGAACTGTTCTTGGATCAATTAACATGAAGCTTCAACCGTTATTGTGAGATCTTTCCTCTCTTTCTCTTTTCCTTGATTATGGTTCAATTTCTATGCTTGTGATTTATGATTATTGCATAATTATGCTAGGAACGTTACTAGTTTAATTGTGTGATTAATCTAATGCTAGATTTAAGAATAGAATCGGATTGTTTTATTCTTTTATCAATTGGTAGCAAACTAGGGAGTAATTTAGATGCTGATCATCTTGGTTATTTCTTAGGGAAATTGAATAAACTGTTGAATGTTTATCGCGTGTATGACATTAGCAGGTCTATTGGTTCTCTGTGTTTATTGCTGCTATTGGATTGAACTTAGACGCAGATCGGACTAGGTTATCCTTTAGTTAGGGTTTTATAGTCACGCTGATCGTGCTATTTAACTAAGAATAAGGAGAACACGAGATTAATTCTCGACAATAGATAATTATGGAAATAATTAGAGTGGAGGTTCAAGGATCGATAATGAATTGAAGTGGATGTTAATCGGATTCAAGATCTTTCCATAATTGATTTCTCATTTTGTTTATATGTTAGTTAGTTGTAGTTTGTTCATAATCTACTTGAAACCCCCCTTTGTAATTAGGTTTCTCGGCCCTTAGCTTAATCGAGGTTTCGAATCACGCTGAATATAAACTCGTCCCTGTTTCCCTGTGGATACGACCCCTACTTCCACTATACTATCTTAGTGTAGAAGAGAGTAGGAGAAATTTTATCTTTGGCCGGGTGCGGTGCCCAACGACGACACATCCGCGCCCGCCCACGAGCTGGTTGGTCCTAATTGCAATTAAGTGCCCACTTTTCTGGACTGATGTTTGCCGCCACATTTGTGCTTTATATAGAACAAGTCTACTCCTTTTCATAAAACAGTTGAATACGTGTTTGGGTAAATTTTGGCATAGCCCGTTTCTTTTATGACAATATTTGGTAAATTTTGGGGTTCATCTGTTTTTTGGTCTAATTTAATTTGTTTATGCTTTTATCTTATTTGAAGTATTTCACTGCCTTATCTCTTTCTTCCCTTTTCTTTCCTTCTCATATAGAATTTTGATCTTTTTGGTGTTTTTATTGTCAATCAATAATCAACATCCAAAAGTCAAAAATTGAAACAAAGATTAGATTCTTTTCTTGGTTAAATTTTGTTGGCAAACTTCGTTGTCTAAATTTATGCAATGTGGATTTTAAAATTTGTTCTTTCCAATGTTGTTCTAGATGTTTGTGTCATTCATACCCAGAAGACAGAAGAGCACTTGAGTTTGTTGACTACTACATTTTGGAATGGAGGGGAGAAAGCCACAAAGGTATAATGTTCTCTTTGTTAATTGTATAAAATTAGATTTTTTTAGTTCATTTCATTACTTCATGGTATATGTTATTCTTTATTTTAAAATTAATTTATTTTTCTTTGATTCTCTTTATTAGGTTCATTATTTGCTAGGATTTCTTTTTTAGCTCAGTAACCATGATCTGCTTGGGCTTTTCATTTCAAAACCCAATGTATAGTTGTCCTCATAAATTTTGTGTTTGAGCAGGCCTCCACTGCTTGATATGATCAGTAATGGTAAAAATAACGGTGAATAGTGAATACCGCCTTTCTATCTCCATGTTTCTGATGTTGTAGCTCAGTAGCCATGTTTTGTGTTTGAGCAGCCCTCGGGAAAAATACTGTTTGTTGGAGAAGGCAAAACATGTACATGTGCATCTTCAAACAAATCAGTTTTTTTTGAAGTTGTAGCTCATTCATCGCTCCGTGTTCTATTTGCTTGAATTTAGGCTACATCATGTTGCTTGCTCTTATCACCAAGATATGGTGCTTTTTCTTGTCTATTGGCTTTTCTTGCTTTCCCTGTTTATTATGTATGTCATGTCTGCTTCCTTCTTGTCTCTCTACTTTTCCTTCTCAAATTCTTTGTTAGATGTTATCTTATTTGCCATTTTCTAGAGTTTTTCAGGTTACGTGAATGAGTTATTTTATCTTTCTATTTCTACATGTAGGTTCTTTTTATTGCTAGAAGGCTTGCTCTTTAGCACTGTCAGTGTTTTCCTACTTATTATACTCTTTTTTTTCTTCCCTAAATTTTTTCCTAGAGAGAGGTTTGAGTTAAAGAATTGTTATACTACATCACTTAATTTGGAATGTCCATATAGTTTACATTCTCTTTAAATTTAGGAAAAATTGATAAAGGCGGTCCCAACTATGACCGGTCCGCCATAAAAGGTCCCAACTATGGACTATTCCATTAGCAGGCCCAACTATTACTTCAGTTTGACACGCGTGGTCCTTCCAGGTTACTCACCGGTAGAAACCGGTAGAACCCTCACGTGATTATTACCGTTGAAGCACGTGTTTGGTTATTTAAAACCCCCATCTCCCTTGTTCTTCCATTTTAGTTCTTCTTCTCGAAAAATCTTCCATTTCAGTTCTTCTTCTCCAATCTACAATTTCTTTCTGCAATTTCTACTTCCCAAATCTCCAATTTTCTGTCTAATTTCTTCTCCAAATGGCAGCGCAAGCATCAGCTGGGTCTGGGTCCATGAATTCAAGAACAAATTCAGGTGATATTCCTTACAAGTGCGACCACAACATCCCTGCTGTAATTAGAACTGCACGCAGAGGGGCGAATTTTGGAAGAAGGTTTTATGGGTGTTCTATGTGGCCAATGAGTTAATTTTTTTTTCCTTTATGCACTTATTTTGCGAAAATAATTTGTTAGTGCCTCTGAATTTGGTCCATTAATTTGCTTTTCAATTAGGGTTTTTGTGATTTAAGCGCATCTTGTTGGTTGTGTCAATTCAGGGACAATCTGATTGTGGTTTCTTTAAATGGGAGATTGAAGATGGGGATAAGTCATGCAAAGAGTGTGCGCATTTGCAAACCCAGTTAATGGAGCAGTTTACACATGTATCAGAATTGGAGATGCAATTTAAGGTAGTTGAGGAGAAGTTTAAGAAGCTGAAATTGAAGAAGCAAAAAATGGAAGAGGCAATGCTTGAAATGAGGAATGAAATGCTTAAAACTCGAGTTGAAGAGGTGAAGAATGCAAAGGGGGAGAAGTATGCAGTAGCTGCCTTAGGATTATCATGGATGTTGTTTATAATTGTTGCTATATTGATTAACTAAGGAATGATGTTAGTAGTGTTGGTAATGTTGTTAGGATGTTGGTTGCTCTTGCATATGTGCAGAGCTTAGGGCTATATTTTGCAATTAATGAATGAAATAGTATTGGCCTTTGTTTTGATAAAATTGTAAGTCCAAATTAAATGTGCAAAATCTCAAAATGTTAGAAAATTTGTTAAGTAGAAACTAGATTCAATAGTGTAGCAAAAACCCACAATGGCTATTTATAAGTTAGTACATGAACAACCAATCCTAAACTGTTTACATTACAATCCAACAAACTACCATGCCTTAACTGTTTACATTACAATCTAACAAAACAACCAATCTTAATCTGTTGATGTCATCAATGGAAAATTAACAACAAATGACATCAAGGGAAATTGGATGTTGATGCCTGACTTCCCAATCCAAGAGCTGTGTATGATGTTGAACATTGTGCACCTTCTGTCTGTTGTCTTCCCTGTGTAGGAAAGAAAGATTAAACCAATAACAAAACACAAAAAAATGCAAACCAGGTGAAGTGAAGTTCCTTACATTTACATAAGTTGTTCCATCAGGGCTCTGAAACACTCCAACACCATGGGGCACCTGAGCTTTTCCCTTGCCTTTGTTAACACCTCTTCCTCCCCTAGAACCTCTTCCTCCCCCTCTTGAACCTCTCGCCTCGCCTCTCGCCGCCATCTGATGTTCCTGATCCCCTCCCTGCATTTGCAGAACCTCTGCCTCCTACAGAATTTCCCCCAACCTCTTGAGCCTCTCCCACCTCTACCTCCTCTGATTGCCCTCCCATTTCTTCCTATTTGTGTTGGCTGGGCACTTACATCAGCCTGTTGTATGGATGGGCCAGGAGGTGGGACTACAGTTTCAGATGTGGAAGTGTTTTGCCTTTTTGGAGGAGGTGCAGATGCATTGTCCTTGTTAGGACATTTCCTTTTATTGTGGTTGGCAGACTTGCATACACTACAGTGCATTTGGACCCCATGTTTTGTTAGCCTCCCAGGTTTTTTGGGGTTTTCATGAGGGTCCTTTTTTCTGTTCTTTCTTGGCCTCCCTGGCCCTACTTTAATTGGTGGTGGCTGCAGTGGAGCATCAACCTTTGGCCAGTGCCTCTCACCAACACAAGGAGGGATTGAGTTGTTGTAACTCTTTAGGTAGGTGTCTCTCTTGTACCAATCTGAAACAAAGTCCTCTGCTTTGTAATGATACAAGAACAGACAAGCAATTGCATGGCAGCAAGGGATGCCAATCAAATCCCATTTTCTACAGGTGCATGACCTGACATCAAGGTCAACACAATAAGTGTTCATTTGATGGCTCACCTGAAAGACAGTTGCAGTGGAAGGAATTGGGTTACACATGGCAGCTTGTCTCTTTGGCTTTCTCCAGTTTAGCCTGCACCCTGGGGCAGACTTGAACCACATTCTTCTCCATCTCTTGTCTTTTTAGGACTAGCCTCTGCATTAGGGCAGTTCTGATTTCTTCAAGCATGTAGATGAGGTGTTTTGTTCTTGCTTGAATGATGTACCCATTGAATGTCTCTGCTAGATTATTCACAATTACATCAATCTTAGTGCTAGTATCCATGTATGCTCGCGTAACACTTTTGGGTTGTAGCTCCTGAAAGCCTCAACAAGGCAATTGGATTTTGAGCCCCCGTCTCCTCCAAAGCCTCATTGTACTCAACCATGTTGTACGCCTTTTGCCTTCCAAAAGATCATCTTCATCTCATCACCTTTATAATCCTTGTGCCAGTGTGCAAAAATGTGTTTGGCACAATGTCTGTGCTCAGCACTAGGCAACAACTCACCAACAGAAGCTAAAATAGACTACACATGAAAGCAAAACATATACACAATCAATAATGCAGCTAAGTGATCCAATATATGAAAAAATAGAACAATGTAAAAATACCTCACCTGATGCTCATCTCGATATCGGTGCCGGCCGGTGCCATCCCCCGCATTCAAGCTTCTCTCGCAACTCAGCAATAAACCGGCTCCGGGAGTCATTATTTTCTCCTTCTACAATCGCCAGCAACCGGAAACATCTGCTCGTTTCCATCCCTACCTATTGCAGCAAGGAGTTGCCCTCCAAGGAATATTTTTAGAAAACAGGAATCAATGCAAAGTAATTTCCTGCATCCTTCCATCCATCCCCTCCTTATGCCATCAAAGCACACAAACATTCTTTGGAAAACTGGTGTTGGACCCCTCTGGATTGGATTTGTCACCAATGTGATTTCAGTATCTTGATCTCCATCTTTCGTGAGCCGCAATGTACCTTCCCAATTTCATGTAATGCTCTCTCATGGACCCATGCAACATCCTATGAGCATGGTACTTGACCTTGTAAGCAAGGTCTTTCTTAATGATCACCCTAAAGGCCCTCCTAACTGTTTCCATTATCTCTTTTGCTGGTCAATGTGGCCTGGTTTTGAAAATTTCAAGAAACTGCCTAGCCATCCATGTAGACTTCAATTGTCTATTTCTTTCCATGTCCCTTGTGCAAGTGTGAGCTCCATCCACAGATTTAAGGACAAAACAAGCTCTCCTACTATCCCATGAACCATACAACCTAAAAGGACAACTAGTGCAACATTTAACCTCCATTCTTTGTTGCCTATTTTTGTTGCTAGATACAAATGCTAGATTTTTACCTTGCACAACAGCATACTTAGCAACTGATTGTCTAAAGGCTTCTCTGTTGGGAAACCTAAAACCAACCTTCCACTCAAATCTGATGAAGTCAGTGTGTTCACTCACTATAACCCTCCTTTGTCTTCTAATTCTCCCACTGAAATCTTCTTCTCCACTATCTCCTGGTGTCAATTCATCTTCATCTATCACTGTCTTCATAATCACTAACACAAATGTTAGTTTCTACAGCAGTTGAAGTATGTCCCAGATCAGGTCTCTGAGAAGTAGATCCCACACCTCTACCCTCTACTGCTTCCTTTTGCAGCTGTTATGCAAGTTCAAATAACTTGCTGTTGCACCCCTTCACCCTTTCTCTAGCTTCTCTCATTTCATCATCTGTACTCTCTCCTAGTTCCTGATCCAAATCAGGTATACTATTATCCTCACCATCCCTCAATTCCACATCAGCATCAAGCACCTCCTCCTCTAACCCTAGAGTATCTAAGTCAACATCATCTTCATCACTACCTGGTTCATACAAACCATCTGATCCACCACTTTCCTCTTCTTCATCATCTGCAAATAGCTCATCATAAGGGATAGGACTCTCAGGTCTGTTGTCATACCACTCAAAGAAGTCACTAGCTGCTATGTTGGGTTGGGTTGGAATTGGTTGTTCAGTTTGTGAAGTGGGGGGTGGGATTGGTTTTGCTGTTTGTGAAGTAGGTGGTGGGATTGGTTTTGCTGTTTGTGAAGTGGGGGGTGGAATTGGTTGTGATGTTTTAGAAGGACTGGGTGGGGTTGGTTGTGCAGAAGGGTTAGTTGGGATTGTTGGGGTTTTGGCATAAAAGTCAGTAGGGGGAATCAATGAGACTTCAGGGTCTTCTAGGGGAGGACTAACTGAGGTTGTTTTTTGTCCCAACTTTCTAGGACTGAATCTAAGTGGGGGTGGTGGGACCCTAGTCTTAGGGTTTGTCACTTTTCTACGTGGGGTCAATTTTTTGGGGGGACCATATATGGGCTTTTTTGGTTTGACTCAACCCATCTGATTTACTCCCACATTCCTTGGGTGCCCACTGATTCACTCCCACTTTCCTTGGGCTCCCGGGTTTCGGTTCCACTCTCCTTTGGCTCCTCATTTTCACTATCCCTCTCCTTTGGCTCCCCCTTTTTCGGCCCCTCCCCATTTACGGTCCCTCCCCATCGGGCTGGCCAGTTCCTTCAAGAAATGTTATTACTTCAGGCTCATCAACACAATGTTTCACAAAAAGATCAACACATCTCTCTTTTATGGCTATTGCACCCATCTCCAACACCTCCTGATCATTGTACACTCTAAGTATACCATTGTCAAGCTTCTTACCTGGCAGTAAGTAGTATATTTGGTCCACTGCATTGTACCCCCCGCATTTTTTCACCAATTCAACCAAATACCACCAACACAGTTCATCAGGGTCAACTGGGAAGGTCCTAATTCCCCCATCAACATACTCTAAAGAACCCAATTTATTCTTCCTAAAAGACCCTCCATGATGAAAACGTAAAGTCACTATTACATCCATTAACACCTAATTCCTGAAGCAAGAAAAATTTCAACTTCAAAGTTCAGCTTAACACAACAAAACCACAATTACAGCTAACAAGCACAACATTCAATTAACAAGCACAACATTTACCCTAAACCCTAGAATCGAAAAGAAACCTACTTTTTACCAATGTTCATCAAACTACAAAAATACAACAATTTGAAGGACCAAAAACGCAATTAAATTCAGGGCAGCAGTAAAAATTTCATTTTTACCAAAATGCAACAATTATTCTAAAGAAGACTTACCCAGATTGTGAATTCCCCAAAAGTGGCAACAACAACTTCGCAAACTGCAATTAAACCCTCTCAGAAGATTTTCACCAACAGAAAAGAAGAAGATGAGTCAGACTAAGTGAGATTGCGTGATTGAAGGAAGAAAAGATGAAAAATTTGAATCAATGGGGAAGAATTCGGGATGACCATTTGGTACAGGGGGAGTATTAATGGCCGTTGTCAGTGAATGGGTTGACAAAGAAAATTTTGGAGAGAGATTGTAACAGAGAAAGAAATAAAAAAATGGTAAAATCATTTACCAACGTAGACATCCGGTTACCAGTCAACAAGGCCCACGCGTGTCAAACTGAAGTAATAGTTGGGCCTGCTATGGATCAGTCCATAGTTGGGACCTTTTATGGCAGACCGGTCATAGTTGGGACCGCCTTTATCTATTTTTCATTAAGTTTACTGATTTACTTTTTATTGAATGATGTCGTAAAGAGAGCAAAGGGTTTATGCGACTTCTAAGCATATACCTGTTTAACGAACTCGCAATGGTTTATTAGGAATTTAGGAACCAAGGCCCAAGACACTTATATGAATTTTGCAATCGCTGTAACTACACCTTAAAAGCTGCAATGAATTGTTAATTTTGGGATAAGAAGAATTTAGCAATGTTGATCTACTAAGAATTACACACATATTGGTGGATGCAAAAGCCTTGGCAGTTGAATTTGTTGCAAATATTAGGAGAGGGGTGGGGAGCATTAATGTGAACGTCCAAAAATGGTGATTGAGTCACGATAACATGATTGGTAGAAATACTTGGCTGAGATACATGTTCTTTATCATATGATATAATCTTTCTTCTTCTATGTTTGAGAAGTCAACATGGCATGCCCTCAGAGTGTTGTGTAGTTATACTCAATGTATTCCTTCCTCAAAAGTGAAGTTGCATGAATTACTAAACTCCTTTCATAAATCAATAAGATGGAAAAGGAAAAGAAAAAATACTTTATGTTTCTGAAAATATACATCTTCATAGACTTAGAGTCCTTTAAAGCCCTCATGTTAAACATACATGAATTTTTGGACAAGCTAGGGAGTAGGCGTTGCTAGCTTGATGATGCTATTAGTTCACCCTTATCCAAGTACCACTCCTAAAATTTAAAATATAGAACAAACAGGATAGTCTTGTAATTAAAAGAATGTATCAAATCTTGCCTTTTCTTCATCAATTACAAATTCAATATATTGAGTAATAATTTCAGACTTAGAATTCTCAAACGTGGATTTACGTCAACTTACATCGGGGTGCCCATGTAACTGGATGAAACCCATGAAGGTGTGTACAATGCTTGGTCGTTGCTTGGTCTCATTGTTGGTTTTATTAGATGCTAAGCTTAATGGTGTAACCCGCAATTGAATTGTTATTATGCCTCAGCCAAGTTTGTGATTGAATTTTAGCCACCTACCAAAAAAGTAATTAAAATTGTCCCATGGTCCTTGAGACCTTACTTTCTTACTACTTTATACTCTTACATGTGCTTCAAGAAGGTATATCATTTCTAACTAAGGGCAGAGGTAAAAGGTTTTATGAGCTGGAGAATTTTCACAGTGAAATGAGGGAAGAATATTAGTGGAGAAAATGTCATACTCATATCCTGGATCAAGGAAGGTTTGTAATTTCTTTCCTCATTTTCTATTCCTCATCTTCTTTGCATTTTTCTACAGACTTGATTCCAGCATTTTTCGAGATGAGGGAGTTTTGTTCTCTTGGTGATTGCGTTTTGATTTTTGGATTATTGTAACTAGTTGTTGGCTCGGGCGATGCCCCTAATAATTTATCAATGTGAATTTGAAGTCTTGAATCAAACACTTGAGAAAAGTGGAAAAAAAAGAGTTATATGCATTGGATTGTGCATAGAAAGTGATCTTCCAGTTCCTATTAAATTTTCTACATAGTAAATTATAATAATATGAATTATTCATCAATATAACCCCGCCTTCAAGAGAGTACATATATATAAATATATAATTACTTATAAAAAATATAATACAATCTTTTTTTAGATGTAGGTTAATATGTAAGAATACAACCGATGCAATGAAATGGTGTAGTAGTGTTAATTACGGTGTTTATAAAAAATTGAAGAGCTTTTTTTTTAATATAAGATTGCTGAAAAGTAGGACACGCTATTATTAACAATAGCTTAATGAGCATTAATATATACATTTGTATTTAATTGTCTTAAAAATAGAAAATTATCTTGTCTTTAAATATATTATTTTTCCCATAATGACCAATATGAGATAATAGAGTAGTTGGTTAGTGCATTTGTATCTCAAATGAGAGGTCATGGGTTCGAGTCTTTTAACACACATTTTTATTGTTTAATATTTCTCATTTAATTGTGTGGGGGAGGGGGAGTACCTGTGGCAGCATGAGTTCAATGCAGATTTTAATAATCGTGACTAACATTTTCCACACCCCTTTTTATTTGTAGGCTATCGATTCTGCAATCATCCGTGGCATTGCTAAAGAATCAACATTTCTCTTCAGTGCTGGATCTAATTCAACTACGCTTCAAACGAGATCATCTAAGATTAATTTCAAAGGCCTCCCACCAACGAAAGGAAGCTTAAGGCTCTTCTTGGCGATACCCCCACCACGTCATTGCTGGAGCTCTTTTGGGGATTGGAATGACTTGCTTTTGTTTTCAGCATTGTTTGATTCTTCTTGGCCTGCCCAAGTTTCTTAAAGTGTTCTATTATTCTTTTTTCATGTAACTTGGAATTGATAAATTATATTAGATTTTACATAAAAATATTGTGTATCTGAAAAAAAATTCACTTAGTGATAAAAGATATCGTTTGACATTTCATGTCTATGGAGGTTTGAGAGGGAGTAAGGTCTTCCGATGACAAAGGTCTATACTTCACTAATTATAAGCCAAATAATTTTGAGTAAATAACAAAGTATAATAATGTTTAGACAATATATAAGTAGGTTATTAGATATAGACAATTTATACTTTGTTTTAAAATAAGTGAAACTTCTTTCCTTTACGTGAGGGTTTTTTGAGTAGAGTCTTTCACTTATTTCAAAATAGAGGGAGTTATGGAATTACAACAATTTTTGATGGAAAAATAGTATTTAGTTGTGGAATTACAATTTAGCACAATAAGTAGGCTTCTCAACATGCCTTGTACTTTGAAACGGATGAAGTACTTATTAAATTTATGATCCATGACTCTTATATTTCTATAAAACAACATATATCAACTTCTTTGGAATTGCACCAGCAAAAAAAATTACACAATAATTTTCATCTAACTTTCCTAATAAATTTTTAAAAATTAAGCTTTATTATGGCTCTAAACTAGCTAATCCTAGCCTAACGCGCGCAACGCGCGCGATCCAACCACTAGTTTTCTAAAATGTTGTAATATTTTGACTTTTGCACTATTTATGTGTCAACTTTGATTTTAAACTTTTGTTTAATATACAAAACAAAACTAGGTATGTAAAATGTTGTTGCATTTATTTTAATTTATATTTACAAAATACAAATATTCTAATAATTTAAACTGATAGATAATTAAATATGTTGATGGTCAAAGTTATGTGTTGGCAAACATGTAAGGCACAATGTTGCATCTATCCCATAATATAAGTCCTATTTCAGATGATGCAAACATGCAAGTCAAAAAAACTGTTAGTATAAGTCAAAATGTACCATCCATCCTATAATGCGTTGGCAAACATGTAAGTTAAAATGTCGCATCAGTCAACATACTATTTTTTTTTCATTATAATATACTCCCTTCGTCCCATAATATAAGTCCTGTTTCGTTTTGCACAGTCTCAAAGACGTACCTTTGACCTTCGATAACTTCAATTCCCTATTAATAAAAAAATATAAAATGTTAATATTATGAAAGTACATATTAAGCTGAATCTAACAAGATACCACATGAGTATGCCTTTTTTATATATTAATAAGAATATTTGGGCAAAACATAAAGTTTGACTCCCAAAATCAAAATTAGGACTTATTATAGGACAGGGGAGTACTATATTTTCCATATACTTCCTCCGTTCATTTTTACTTGCAACTGTTTGACTTTTACACTATTCACAAACTCCACTTAGTTTATCTTTGGTGATTTATAGTTAAGGAAAAACATATTCATGTGGGATCTCGTTAGACTCGTCTCAAATGCGTATTTTTCAAAAATCTATTTTTTATAATTTTATTTATCGGTAATTAAAGATATTAATGATTGAAGTTATGCATTGGCAAGCGTGAAAGTCAAACGGTTGCAAGTAAAAAGAAACCGAGAAAGTATATGCCATTTATTTTGGTTTTTTTTAATGATTATTTTGGTGTTATTATAAACACTATGACAATTATCGTCGATATCAACCGGGTAAAAAACTCCTAACCTCATGCCAAAATTTTGGACCCCTTGATTCTCATCAAAATTGGTTTTCTTTTACCAGAGGATTGATAATTTTTCACAATTTTTATTATACACCAGGTGTACCATAATCATCATGCACAAGAAGCTATTTTTGTTGCTCATTGTTCATTTGAAACCTCTAAATGAGCATAATCACATAATAGGTAGAGCTCCAAATGAGCAAAAAATAACCTTGGGTACCATGTGCATGATACACCTGGGTGTATAATGAATACTCTCTTAATTTTTTTATCAATTAAGCGCATGAGGTTTTATTTTATGTTAATGTGTTACTGGTATAAATTTTCTCATTACTCCCAAATTCCAAATTCCCTCACGAGGAAAGGAAAGTGAAATTTTATTAAAAAGTATTTTCTTCCAATTTCTTACACTTAATTTTTTTTAAAGAACCAACAACCAAACACTAAAAAGTAACAAATTTCCTTCCACTTTCATTCTTTTCCTTCCAAATCCTTTATACCAAACAAAGCTGTTAGAAAAATAAAATCACTAGTTCCATTCCGAAAATTCGAAGGTACGCACAGAAGTATGGTGCTTCCTGTGCGCACGCTTCAAAACGCAGCGTTTAAACGGTCTGCAATGAACATCTGCAGTTTTCCAATGAACATTTGTGGGATCCACCTCAATTTCTCTTTCCTCAAATTTTTCACTCCATGTGCGTTGTAAACCAATAAACATCAAGATTATTCCAATGGACATTGTAGTCTAATGAACACACGCTAATTTTCAATGGACATTTGCAATTTTGGAATAAACATTTGTGGGATTTACTATTGTTCATGTAAACCAATAAACATCAAGATTATTCCAATGGACATTGTAGTCTAATGAACACACGCTAATTTTCAATGGACATTTGCAATTTTTGAATAAGCATTTGTGGGATTTACTATTGTTCATTTCTCACTTCATTAACATATTGTTGATTCAAATGTTAGTTTGTTCATCCAAGTCTTCAAAATGTTCTTTCAAATTACTTATGGGGATTGTTAAATATCGCCCCCAAACTACTTAAAATCACCCCAACCATTATATGATTGGACCATTATACCTTTAATTTACTTTTTTGATTTTTACTCCACCTTTTAACTTCACCTACCATCTTTCTCTCTCATATTCACCATTCTTCATCAGATTCATCACCATCCCTCTCATCCTTCTTCAGACAAAAACCACCACTACCACCACCACCACCACCACCACCATCTAAACCCAAAAAAATGTCGAAAATCCAAGGCCACTAAGAAGATTGTTCTCAAGCGTCACACGGAGGAGGCAATCGTTAGGGTTATGGAGGCAAGACGCCGGCAAGAAGCCGTAGAGGCGGCGGCGGCAAAGCGGGAGATGGCGGCAGCAGAGGGCGGCAGAGGCGTAAGAGGCGCAGTAATTTTTTTTTTAAAAAAAGAGCCAAAACGTTTGTCTCGGCAGTTGCTTCCATGGAAGCAACGTTTGCCAGAAGTTGCTTCCATGGAAGCAACGTTTCCAGCCAAACGTTGCTTCCATAGAAGCAACTTCCGGCCAAACGTTGCTTCTATGGAAGCAATCGGTCGGGCAAGCGTTGCTTCTTTGGAAGCGCCGCTTTTTATTATTTTTTTCCTTTTAAATTTCGTTATTATTAATTTTTTAATTTATGTTATATTTTCATATTTAAAATGTTATTTATTATTTTATTAATTCATGAAATGTAATTGATATTTTTTTTTGAGAATTATTATTGTAGGTTGTAGAAAATTAGAAATAGTAAGTTTTGATTATAAATAATTAATATTGTAGGTTGTAGAAAATTATAAATAGTATGTTTTGATTATAAATAATTATTATTATAGGTAGTAAAAAATTATAAATAGTATGTTTTGATTATTAATAATTATTGTTGTATGGTTAATATATTGATTTATTATTTTTTTTATTTTTACGTATTTGTTGATGAATAGCCATCTGGGTTTCGACAATTTACCGGGAAGACACTTCCCGGGTTTCGCATACACAACGAGGATTCAGGTCCGCGACATCCCCACTCACGTGGTGTTTCAGCTTTAGTTAGGAGGGCGCGGATGAAGCCGACTGGTCCGCGACGTCAGCTTGAGATACACAATGAGGGGGTTGGTGGATCGTACGATGCAAGGGAGCATCAGGAGATGGATGAGGGGGAGGAGGATGACCGGGGTACATATGAGGCGGGTTCTGATGTTCTTTACGATGATGATGTTCAGGATGCAATTATGCGGGAATTTGAGAGAGATCCAGCCTCCCGAGCCTACAGGTGATCGTTGGAATGTCCGTAAGGGTAGGGGGTGGGCGGTTTATACGCGGCGAGGGGAGTTCA
This sequence comes from Beta corolliflora, assembly GCA_947648045.1. NCBI lineage: Eukaryota > Viridiplantae > Streptophyta > Magnoliopsida > Caryophyllales > Amaranthaceae > Beta > Beta corolliflora. Next base: position 216,893 of record CANSZD010000807.1, read on the forward strand.
TCGACTGTTGAGAGTCGAAAAGGGAAGGGGAAGGATGCCGATGACCTTAGTTGGAAGGTCACAGGTCCAGTTGCAGGAGGACCTATTGTTGGGTCTGTTATCCCTAGTTTTGGTGGACATGTAGCTATGGAGATTTGGGAGGGGGGATAGAATTCTCCTGAAGTGTCAGACACGAGAGAGGATTTGTGCACGTTTGAGGACGTGGGCTAGGGCGTTGCCTCCACGGATACAGGATCGTCTTCGTAGAACGTCCCTGTACCAAATCCCCTTTACTATGTTCACGCACATTGATGCGCCCTTGATTTCAGCATTTGTCGAGCGGTGGCAGCCTGATACGAATTCTTTTCACCTACCGTTTGGGGAGATGACAATCATAATGCATGATGTGTGGCATATATTGCATATTCCAGTTGAGGGGTGCACGGTCAATGACACCACTTCGAGTGTTGCTCTTAGGGGTTTGGTTGCAGACTCGATCGGTAGGACAGTTGCAGAGCTCGGGAGTCCATTTTGGGAAAATGGTGCTATTGTTGCACAAGGGGTTGCTGATATTCTATCAGATGGGGAGACACCTGCTTCATTGGAGAAACAGCTGACATGTATTATATGGTTGATTATAGGATGCTGTTTGTTCCCAGATAAGAGTGGATCGAGGTTGAGACCCTTTGACATTGTTGAGGCGAGGTCTCCAGATATCGTTCACACGTTCTCCTGGGGGTCGGCTACACTTGCGTACTTGTATCGTCAGTTGGGTGAGGCTAGTCGTACCTCCACAGTCGGGATTAACGGTTGTTTGACTTTACTCCAGGCATGGATTTATGAGTATTTTCCATGCTTCAGGCCACGCGCACAGCATATTATTGGTGGGGCAGCTCCACGAGTGCAGAGTTGGACTGCGTACCCAGAGCCGAGGTCTCATGACCGTCTTTGTTCTATCAGGAGACAGTTAGACACACTGACAGCAGAGGATGTAAGTGACTATTTATGTACTATTATTAAAAGTTTGTTTTTTACTTGCATTTCATTAAATAAAATCGCTTTTTTTGTAATAATTGTAGGTGGATTGGTTGCCTTATGGTCATCATTTTGATCCGAACACTATTCGGAGAACATTATATAGGGGCACCATTCGTTATCGGGGAGTTATCGAGCCATATATGCCTGATCGATGTTTGCGGCGGTTAGGCCGTATGCACCGTCGCACTGCTCCTATTATTGCTCCAGAGTCTGCATCTAGGCCTAGCAAGGGAAAGTATTCTGTGAAATCTTCTGCTGTCCTTTGTGAATCGGACTGGTTCTCGTTCCCGACAGGTAATTATATTAATATAATATATATTAATATGTTGTTTATTATTATTGCTATTATATTACAATTGTTATTTTGTTTACAAACAGGTAATTGTGTAAACATTGAGATGTTTGAGAAGGGTTCTGCACCGGCGACTTGCGCCACTGACTACTTGTCTTGGTATCAACGACATTCACATCCATATTTGTTGAATGATGGAGGTAGTAGTGCTCGACCCATACCAGATCGTACCGAAACCGAGCAGGTAAATGTTTTTTAATGGATTCATAATTTGTATCAATGTGCCAAAATTATATATATTAACGACCCAGTATTTTATTATGCAACAGTGGATGAATAGGTGGATAAATGCAACTCGTCCATTCATGCAACATCGGGACGAATCTGAATGGGATGATGCACGTGCGAATGTTGAGCAACTCATTGAGGATTGGAACAAAGTGTTACACAATACGAATGAAGAGAACGAGTAGCAGATTTCATTTATGTTAAAAAAGTTTTAGCTATTCCTAATGGTTTTATTAATTTGAGCTCGATGTTTATGTATGCTTTTTAAATCATAACACTTTAATGCTTGTTAATTATGAGTAATTGCATATTTAATTAGTTATATTGTGATTTAGTGCATAAATTAACACAATTAGTTCTTAAATCAACACAATTAGTTCATAAATTAACACAATTAGTTCATTAATTAGTACAACTAGCAAGAGGTAAAACTAAGAAGTAGTTGTTGGGGTTGTTGAGGTAGATGAATCATCCCACTGTTTGATCCTTGCTGAATAATGACTTGCCCAAGGACGAACAGCTTGAGAAGCAACTCGAAACCACTGTTGAGGAATAGTAGGAACCGGATGACCTCGGCGAAGTTGAAGCCGAATAAAATGCTTGTAACTCCCTAGATGAGCTATGGCTAACTCCCTTTGTGGCAAAGCGTTCATGCCCCCAACATCAAGTGGGAAAACTGTAGTCGACATATCAATACGACCATTAAGAGCGGAAAAAAAGATCGTGCATCTGTAGTGGTTCGCAATGGGGTACAAGTCTGCAATGGCCTCCATGTAATGTTCCTCCCCACAACCTTTACCTTCCCATCGAACACGCCTAATTGCCTCTTTGAGGTCCTGACCATATACCCAATGAAATTGACGACCATTTTGATGCAACTCACTCAATACTGATCGGCGTACAATGTCCCAATTTTCTTGGCCGGAACAAAAAGCATCTGCTACGCATCGAAAACCACAATTAACATCGGCAACTACATCATGCCAGCCTTCTACGTGGTGTTGGATGGCTAGTGGAAGTTTATGAAAGTATGGAAAATTTTCCATATCGAATCTCCACCCTGCAAAGTTATTATACATCAATTTAATTAAATGTGTATAGTTATACGAAACAAACAATAAAAGTATATAAATAAATATATTATTACCGAGAGCCGACCCGTAAGATTTGCCTTTACCCTTAGGAGACTTGCCCATAACGTGCTCCCACCCACTTTTTTCCCGTCGCATGCCCTTGTTCAACTTAGAACGACCCTTACTCGTCACGTTAACATCGGGCTCCTCAAAGGAACATCGTTCGGGTGGAGTCTCGAATGGAGTACCCGAGAAATAGATCTCATAACCGCAGGATCCTTATCATGTACCTCGTTTACTAATGTATCGAAGAACCGACGGTCCCGATCGCACTCCGATAGTATCTCGCCGAATCGTCCCATCACCAATGGCTAGTCTCCACCAAAATGCATCAACCTCCCGAGTGTATAAGAGATGATCTCGATTGCAAGGAGAAAACGTATGGCAAGCACATGGAATACCATGCGTAGTCTCAACAACACATCCGCATCTACTCCAGGTCCCAGTCAAGCTCGCTATTCTTCCAAGCTCTTTCGAATTAGCTCCAAACAATATTGAGAACAAACACCGTTCAAGGCGCTATATGGTGGCGGATCAAATTCGGTCCCATGAGTACGCCGCGATGCTTCCAATGAGTTTCTTATCTCTTTCAACCGCCCTAAAACAAAAGCATCAACTTGCATAAACAATGTGTCGATTGCCTCGGTTGGAGTAGCAATCCACGCTTTCAAAGCCGAATGAGAACTCTCGACTCGTTGTTGGTTGTGTTACCGAAGTTTCTTACTCGGTTAGTCCAACATTGCACAAACTTCTCTTTGTGCACAAGCCAAGTCCCGTGGATGTAGGTAGGAAAATCAATGGATGTGGTATTCCCAATCTGTACCCCCACTCCTCCATCATGTTGGCTACATTTATTTCATATTCACCTCGGTTTTGGATTTCATCACCCTAGCCCAACTTCCTCGTCCGAAGCTAATTTCGATCTTTCTTTTCCCACCACACTTCCTTGTTACCCATGCCTCCACTTCATGATTGATATGCCACGTGCAAAGTAGATGTGCGATATGTGGGAAAAATCTCCGAGATATATTTGCACAAAGCCGATCTCGATCGGTGACAATGGCATTCGGAGCCACACTCGCCAATGAGGTTCTTCGGCCCGTCCAACATCCAGCCGATAACTCGAGCATCCTCATGTTGCAACAATGCCCATGCAACAAGAAAATTCTTGTTGGTTGGTGTCACTCCAACAATCTCCACCAAAGGATACAAGTACTTATTTGTCTTGTACGTTGCATCAATGTGAATCACTTGCGGATATGTACGCACTAAATTCACTGGACGTCGGGTGTGCAATGAATGTATGTGTCACCCTACCCATCTCGTCCGACTGAATCCAAAAAGATACTTGCTTTCAACAACTGTTGAAGAAACTGTTGGGCTGCATTTCTGCCTTCTGATCTCTCCCTTCTCAATATATCTCTGCAATTGTAGATGTGCCTCATGTTAGGCTTCAAAGACGGAAATGCACCTTCAATGGCTTTCATAATGTTTCGTGGTTTCACATGGGATGAAATTAGTTCTCCAACTAACTTCTTGGCGGCGAACCGAGACCCGGAGATTTGTCGATGGCCCTCCCGGTATAACATCATTGGGTGATTATGAAACCCATGTTCAACCCTAGTCTCGACCACCCAATACGTGTAGTCGTTTTTTGGGACTAGGAACAACCGAAATTCACAGCCACATGCTTTTCTCTTTGTTTTTCTTCTAATTGCCGAACTGAAATCACGAGGTTCCTTCTTCTTGCCACGATCACAATCCAAAAGTTGATACTTCTTTTTGTGACTAGTGATCGTCAAGAAAAACCCAAGCTCAACGGCAATGTTTCTACACCACTCGGCAAAGAGCATCACGCGTTTCAAATTCCGAACTATTGTCGAAATACGGGTTATAATTAATCCGATCACCAACAGGCTCCTGAAAAAACAAATCATCTTTTATTACACGAAAATATCACAATATTCACACATATTAGTTTAATCTTATTTTAATTTTTTAAAAACTATTTAGCACCTAATTGAATTTAATTTGTAAAAGTTAAATATCAGAAAAAAAAAAATATGGAAAACGTATACAAGGTTTCAACGTTTGGCCAGGACGTTGAATCCATGGATCCAACGTTTGGCCATAACGTTGAATCCATGGATCCAACGTTTGGCCGAACGTTGGATCTTTGGAATCAACGTCGGCCGGGGCGTTGATTCCATGGGTCCAACGCTCGGCCAAACGTTGGATTCAAGGAATCAACGTCCTGGCCGACGTTGGTTCCAAAGATCCAACGTTCGCCAAACGTTGACGATGTGTACAGAGGTAAAAAAAAATTTACCTCTTCGTCTGAAGACGACATTCTTGCCGGCGATGATGGCGTTGGGTGATGACGTTAGGTTGGAGGTTGCGATTGGTGGTTGGTGTTGCGATTGGTGGTTGGTGATTTTAGAGATAATTGTAAATTGGTAAAATTCAGTTTTGAATTGAAGGTAAAATTTCAATGCTCAAGTAAAATAAATTGGTAAAAAGGAGATAAGGGCATAATGGTACATTCACAAGGTTGTTGGGGCGATTTTAAGTAGTTTAGGGGCGACGAATAGAAGTTCAGTTACTTATATGTTCATTGTGATAAATATTTATGTTGTCATTACTTATATGTTCATTGGAGATGAACAGATGTTCACTGTATTAACATATTGTTGATTCAAAAAAGGTTCCCATGTGGTAAATTTTTTAACTGTTCAGTGGAATATTGAAGATGTTCATTTGGTTATTTTTTGTTTCTAGTTTTCCGCGTTTTGTTTGTTTTTCGGTGCGTTTTGGATGGTGCGCACCATCCTATTCCTACACTCGTGCGCACCATCGACGGACTCCATTCCATTCATCT